>PYAF01002212.1:143203-189593 GCA_007407185.1 Glycine tomentella | reverse complement strand
ATGAGGTCTTTACCTTGTATCTGCATACAAGTAGATAAGCCGTGCTAGTCTTACCCGAGATCGTTGATCCCCATTCTCAGTGTCTCTAGACTAGGAACTTAAATTTAGGAGTAGACATCTGGTATCCATGAATCCTCATGATCGTGATCCCATCACTGATATTCAAGAGATACCTATTCTATTCCAAGGGTTTTATCCAATTACTCATATATAATAATAATATCGAGACAACATATGAAACAAGATAAAGAGTGCTTATAATTTATTCATGACAACATTGAAAAGTACATGTACGTCTTAATCTAATGAAAAGATTGTCTCTAGGACATCCATATACTAACAATAGCTTGTGCACCTATGCTTTTTTTTAGAATGGATTCAAGTATTGGAAGTAGTGGAGATGATGAAATTCTAAGGAAGCCATTATGGAAATATGTTACCAAATTAGGCATCAGAACAGAAGCTGGAGGAAATATATCTTGGAAATGCAATTTTTGCTCAAAGGATCTTAAAAGTTCGTATACTAGAATAAGGGCTCATTTGTTAAAATTGTCAGGTAAAGGAATTTCAAAATGTTTACATGTGCAGACAAAAGACTTGCTAGAGATGGAGAAATTAGAACAAGAAGCTAGTGAGAGATTGAAGAATAATGCACCCAAAAATGTGCCTTTACCCCCTTCTAGTTTTTCCATGGATTCAAGCTCGAAAAAAAGAAGTGGAAGTGAGGGTGTAAGTTCATCTAGAAATCCTATTGAGAGGGCATTCAATGTTGGGGCGCAGGAAGAATTGAACCACTTGATTGCTAGGATGTTTTATTCAGCAGGATTGCCATTCACTTTAGCAAGGAACCCATACTTTCAAGCCGCCTTCACTTATACCGCCAATCATAATATTGGAGGTTATTTGCCACCAGGATATAACTCCTTGCAAACCATTCTTTTGCAGAAAGAGAAGGAAAATATTGCTAGGTTGTGGCACCTATTCGAGCTGGGTGGAATAAGAAAGGTGTTAGTATTGTGAGTGATGAATGAAGTGATTCACAAAGGAGACCACTTATTAATTTCATGGCAGTATCTGATGATGAAGCTATATTTTTTAAATCAGTTGATTGTTCAGGAGAGACTAAAGATAGACATTTTATTTTCATGTTGTTAAAAGAAGTAATTCAGGAAGTTGGGCATGAAAAAGTGGTTCAAGTAATCACAGATAATGCTGCAAATTGTAAGGGAGCAGGGCATCTTATTGAGCAAGAATTTTCATCTATTACTTGGACACCATGGTTCACACACTGAATTTAGTTATGAAAAATATTTGTGCTGCTAAAAATGTGGAGAATAATCAAATAACATATGAGGAATGTAGTTGGATTTCTGATATTGTTGGAGATGTTTCTTCAATAAAGAATTTCATAATGAATCATTATATGAGACTGTCAATGTTTAATGAGTTTGTGGGATTGAAGTTGTTTTCTATAGCTAAAACCCGTTGTGCTTCCATGATTATGATGCTAAAGAGGTTCAAATTGATAAAAGGTGGTCTCCAAAATATGGTAATCAATGAAAAATGGAGTGTGTATAAAGATGGTAATATAGGGAAAGTGAGATTTGTTAAAGAAAAGATACTGTATGATCTTTGGTGAGATTCAATTGATTACATTCTTGCTTTCACTGCTCCCATTTATAATATGATCAGGATTTGTAACACTGATAAACCTTGTCTTCATTTGATTTATGATATGTGGGATGAGATGATTGAGGAAATGAAGAAAGCTATATACTTGCATGAAATGAAGAGGATGGATGAGACCTCAACTTTTTATGATGTGGTGCATGGCATTATTGTGGATCGTTGGACCAAAAATTCAACTCCACTTCATTGTTTGGCACATGCTTTGAATCCCAAGTAAGCTTTTAAATATAAATGGATTTAATACTTCTCTTATTTGATATAATATGTTAATTGTGTTTCTTTTTCTTTCTTTTAGATACTATAGTAAACAATGGCTTGATGAAGATTCTAGTCGAATTCCTCCACACAAGGATCAAAAGATTAATTCTGAAAAACAAAAATGCATAAAGAGATATTTTCCTAACTTGGAGGACCGAAATAAAATAAATTTGGAGTATGTGGACTTTGCTAGTACAAGTAGAGGTTTTAGAGATTATAATGCCATCCAAAATTGATATTCTATGGAGCCCAAAGCTTGGTGGGTGCTTCATGGTGCTTGTGCACCTATGCTTCCAAAGATAGCATTGCGACTTGTTGCACAACCTTCTTCTTCATCGTGTGCTGAACGCAATTGGAGTACTTATTCTTTTGTGCATTTTGTAAGGAGAAATAAGATGACTCCAAAACATGCTGAAGACTTGGTTTATATACATAGCAACCTTTGACTCTTATCAAGAAAGAGTCCACAATATACACAAGGGGAGAGTAAAATGTGGGACATTGCTGGAGATACATTTGAAGATGTCGGAATGCTTGAAGTTGCTACTCTTTCACTTGATGAGCCAGAGATGGAGTCAAATGTTATTGATGAAAATGCTCCATGAAGATAATCTCCGTATTTTATGTTTGTCTATGAATAATTGAATATTCTGTTTTGAAGATTGAAATACAGCCTCTTTGAATTATTTTCGATTACATTGATGGGTATTATTAGTTTAGTTTAATTTTTTTGATAAATTATTGAATATTAAATGAAATATACACTATATAAATTAAAAATATTATTTAATATTAAAACGTGTTCCAACATGTCGAAATCCATAATTTTTTAAGATTGATATGTCAAAGAGTCGAGTCGTATCGTGTCGCGTATCGCGTGTTGGTGTCGGTGCTACATAAAATATGAAATATACAGATTACAGAAACTAGGATGTCTAGTTTGATTTGAAGCAGAAGAAATTAAATTCTTCAACAAGTTTAGATCCATTATAATATATAGATTCAGAAATAAAAACAAAATAGGTTAAACAATACTTTAAGAAAGCTACCTTCAAAGGTTGGGAAAACAGTAGAATCAAGGTGTTTTGGGAATGTATGTGAGTTTGTGTGTCAAGCACAAAAGAGAGGCATAAAGAAGAGAAGGAATTTTGCCATGCATAAGTATGAATGCTTTATCTAATTTTACTTGTTTTTGTAACTTTGATTTTTCAGTGCCAAGACAAGATAAAAGGGGAAAGAAAGTAGAATCTAAGGGACAAGGAGATCCAGAGAAAGTTGTGAAGAAGCTAGGCCAATTTTGGAATAGTCCACTTTGGCACTTTCAACTAGGTTGAGGTTAGACAAGCTTGACCCAAACTCAAATGCTACTGCATCAAAATGTTTTTTTCCTAAACAAACCTCAAAAGAGAGTGACACTAAGATAGACATGCACAATCAAATTTGATGTCTTTTCAAGGCATAGTTAATTATTAGTCATATATAATATTGAGCTTATTTAGAAATGTAAAATGATAATGAAAATGTTGATGATACCTAGGGCTATTATGCTTTCTTCCTCTGCCACTGGAGACAGTAGACGAAACAAGTGGCGGTGACGGCGATGGCGGTGGCAGCATGGACAAGTTTGGAGGAACAATGTGAGTGATATTCTGCTGTTGTTGGTGTGAACAGAAGATGATGAATCTTCAATGGCAGCAGCCCTGGAAAGCCTTGATCTCTTTCTGTGTCCCCACTTCAACAGCACGTCACCACCACTTGGACTGGTGCTGGTGCTTATGCTGTGGTTGCTCTCTGTTGTTGTTTGTGGAGAATCAAAAGGGGACATGTTGGTGTTGTTGTTGCTCTTGTTATGTTTTTCAGATGATGATAATATGAATCTGAAGACACTTTTACTTTCAAAACCACCACAATAGGGAGATGCAGAAGATGCTGCTGCTAATGTTGTTGTTGCTATTGCCAAATGCTCACCCTCCTTTGCATTTGAATTATTATTAATATTATTATTATTATCCTTGGTCTTGCTTGCATGTGCTAGCCATGATGCTCCCTTTTCTTCTATTTTCCATTCCTCAAACTCACCCTTTGAGGGAAAAATATTAAAAAAAAATTAAAAAAAAAGGAAAAAGAAAGAAAAAAAAAACATCTTTATATGAATATCAGTTATCAGTAACAGTCCCACCAATACCATTGATTAATCAATTCCAGAGAATAATTAAGTAAATTAATTTCGTTCCCCCAACATATTCAAGATCTCCCCATGTAGATAACGAAATACCAAGATCAGTGGATTTTTTTTTCCTTAAAAGTTGATTAAGAAATAAGAGAAAAAAGAAAATGTGCAGCAACAAATAATACTTCATCTACAAAGTGAAGCAGGGACTCTATCTATATGGCTAATTAAAGTATAAAAAAAGGAACTAAATTTGACAACATGAAAAGGAAAGAAATGTCAATATTGGAGATATAACAGCAGGTAGACCTCATCATGTTCCTTCGTCCAAACAATGATTATGATTGAAAATCGAATTCTACCTCAGAAGAATGGCTTAACATGTTGTTCTCTTTACAAAAGGGGTACAAACTCCACAGCAGTGTACACTTTGGGTAATGCTTTTTTTTTTTTTTTAGATAAGAAATTACGAATGCTCATTTAGAAATTAATTTTGTTCACAATTAAATAAATCATTTTTACTATTTATATAAATACAGTATAATCTTATACCACCATGTAAATCTTTACGTTATGTTTTAAAAAAACATAAAGATGCACCTATTTGCTTTTTATGACAATGTAGAGTTTATAAGGTTTTTTAACATATTTATATATAACATAAACATTTTTTTCAAATATATAATCTTTCAACTATACAAATTAAAATTATTTCATTATATTATTTTAATAAATCAAGTTAATATAAATAATATTTAATTTGACTTAAACTAGTATTTTAGCATGCACAAAATAAGTTTTTATTTTACATAATTACATATCATAAATAAATAATTTTAAATATATAAATTATATTATTATTAAAATTCATAATAAATAAATGATTTTCAACATATGAAATAAGTTCAAACATGTTTTTAATCTTTTAAATTTCGAACAACTTTTTTTAACCCCCAAATTTAAAATTGATCTTTTAATCTTGTAATTAAAAAAAATTATATATTAGATTTGTGTACGAGTTTTTTTATTTTACTATTTATTATAAATTTATTTGTCTTGTAGGACATATAACATGATCATTTTACATAAATTTTCTCATAGTTCTGGGTTAATCTATTATTCTTTTTTTATTTTTATTAAAAGATTCAATTAATTAATTCATTAAAAATAAGAAAAAAGATAGTTCAATTTTTTAGTAACATTAAATTTGTCTTAAATTTATGAAAAAATATTATATGCATTGTTAGTGTAAAATAATTATATTATTATCCAATTATAAATTATATATAGTATATTTGTTAATTTTTGTAATATCTATCGCAAAAGTTATACATGTTAATCCTAACCGAGTTCTTTCTCGTTATAAAAAACATAGTGGAACAGATAAAATAAGTGACATGATAATGCTATCATATCCTTTTGACGTAACAAACATGTTATAATAAAATAAGATGATTATCTTATCCAATGACAGGTGTAGGTTAATAATTAATGAGAAATTGATGTAACTATAATTTATAAAAAGTTAAGTAATTTTGTTTTTTTATCGTAAGATTATGTATTTTATAAAAACTTTTATTTTTTATATAAATAAAATAAAATACTTTCTTGTTCCCGCTAAAAAGTTGTGTAGATCCGTCTCTATCTTATTTATCTTATTATATCTTAACCACGAATTAGAATCTTAATCTTTACGAGACTTTACATATTTGAAATCATTCTGAATAATTTACAGACAACTCTAGATTATACTTGGAGTTCGACAATGGATTTTCCAGAGATTTATCCTTGTAAGATTCTTCCTTACAAGTAGTCAGTTTTAATATACTGTAAAGATATTTTAGAGGAAAAGTTTTAATGTGTCTTTATTGTTAATAATATTTAATAATAAATACAGTATTATGTTTTAATAAATACAAAATAAACTAGAAAAGATAAAAATAATTTTTCAATTTAAAATACATTATCTTTATGTTTATGAATTTAAAATAATATACAAAATTAAGAAATAATCATATTAGATAATATATATTACTTAATACTGGACAAGTCATATGAATAAATAAAAAAAGGAAAAAATTACAAAAAATTATTAGGTGGATAAAATGAACAAAGTTATATTCAACATTATATATTAAACTAGTATATCTTCAACAAAATCTACAATCGCAAGGAAATTCTCAGATGTATAAGAGTGCTTAAGTTATTATAAACTTTTTCACATTGTCTTCGATAGACGATTCATACTGATAAAAAAATTAGAATCACATGTACAAGTCGAGTTTATATCCCATCACAACTCTTAACAAATATGTAGCCAACAAATAAAAAATGATATTGAGGTCCCTACAATTTAGTGATCTAACTGCTCCATTAAGGTACTTGTGCAAGCTTTTTCAGTTTTTCCTATGCTTCTGCACATTTAATGGATCAGCCACGATGTGGATTTTCTTTCTACGCATATACTAACCATTTACAGGCATAGATGTCTCAAATCTTGAGAATTTGAGAATATCCTCAGAACGACAAGATAACACTAACTAGACCCAAAGGGTAAACGACTTCCATTATGTTCATGGAATTGCAAAGCTTTTGCTTCCTAGTTCCTACAAAGCACACTTGAAGCCAAACAATGTTGTAAATTAAGGAATTTTATTGGCATCATCAACATAGCAGTGAACATCTATAGAAGGATTTACAGATTGTTCCAATTGCGTTATTGCCCAACTCATTGTCTTCTAACTCAATCACACTAAACAAATGTCTCTTATGTTGCAACTAATGAATCACAATGTAGATAGTTTCTTCCTTTTTGGGTTTGTCTTGCCCGAAGAATCACCAGAATCTCGCCTCTTCTTGTTTTTCTTGTCATCAGGGTTATCATTAGGATTAATACCTGCAACTGCATTGACCTTTTCTTGCTCTTCTAGTGAATCTTTTACAAAAGCCTTTAACCTCCATAGAGTGTAGTCACTCTGTATATAATGATAAAAACATGTGTAACTAGAAAAATACTAAACAAAAGAATTACTCAAGTAGAATAGGATAGACAAAATTTGACAACAGATGACATTAAACATTATCAACTAGACAATGATTAAGAGTAATGACCTGAGCATCTAAGTCAAGGACCACATCTTCAGTAGAAGAAGGTTGGAACATTGGGTTAGTCTCGGCAATTATATCCAATGCCCTATAGAGGTTTTCCAAAGACAATTTACCAAGAGCTGACCCAAGCATTTTCTTCTCTTGAGTAGACAGTTTCCTACAGTTTCGTCAGCAACGGTAAGCAGTGCAAAATATGCATAATCAACATTATCATAGAATGATGACCAAAAAAAACAACAGAATAACATCACAAAAAACAAAGTCACGCATTCAGAGCTCCAAACTGAAGTACAATATTTTGGACCAAATATTGTATTTACACATTTCCTTGTGACTTTGCATAACAGTAAAATTCTAGTTTCTAACACTTACAAATTCCCTATCCTAAGAACATTAGATTGTTGTACAGTACATACTACTGCTCCCACCATGGTTCTGCAATTACTCTTCACATTACTGTAGCAGCTTATCATAGCAATGTTAGATTGTACATGTTACTTTCATTTTATGTTAGGCTGTCTCAGTGTTGCACCAAAAAAATTAAATTTCTTAAGGGGGTCAATTAATCCCTTAATTTTTATCTCTGAAATTATAACAAGTAATAATTTTATGTGTAAATCTTCTGGTATACCCACATAAAGGGGCCATTTGCAACAGAGTTTCCTATTTATTTCTCCTCATTGAATAGGAACGTGACTTCAATAATTGACCCCAATAAAAACATACTACTTCAAATATTTGGAATAGCTCATTTATTTTGTAAATTATAACCAAAATATTCCTGAGATGTTACCCCATAAAGAGAAATCTTACAGAAAAAGCTTTAAAAAAAAACAATTTTTCTGTAAAAATGAAGGTATTCCAAAACATGCACTTAGATCATGCTTCATCTAAGGGATTTTTATGTCTTCCATGTTTCATCACCAGGAAAATTGAAAATTGAAAATAATCTTTAAACCATCGAGGGAGAGCATTATTGTAATCAGAAGATAGCAAGCAACTTAGGCTTATGTTTCATATCAAGGAGCTGGTGGGTTTTTAAAACACAATTTTCTAAAAATAGATGACATGGTTTTACTGAAACAACTACAACAATCTAGTGGTTAGATACTTAAGATTGAAAGTGATAAGAATGGGAAGTAACCAAAAAGAAAGAATCACAATCATCAGTCAAATTACTAACCAAAACATACAATCATCTACTTCTATTTTATTTTTTCACTTGAAATGTATATGAATAACCTTTCAACTATTGACAAACGTAAAAGACATTTTTTTAACTTCCTTTTATCTTTAATCTCAAGTCTCGACAGCTTTCATTTTAGTAATTATGTAAATGTTTCCCTTTCATGTACTATTTCTTTAAACTAACTACAAATGGATGATGCCTCATTCAATATTGCACAAAATGTTTAACTATTTCCAACCCAAGTGCATTTTTCGTTCAGCTTATTTTCAAGAAATAATCGCTTATTTATACTAGTTTTGTTAAAGAACTTTTAAAATATAAGCAATTATTTTGTCAAATTAATCTCAACCAAACATGCACTAAATAATGCACATTAAAACAAAATTTAAAGCTACATAGGCAATCAAAGTTTCTTAACTACATTTGTTGTTGAACCTTCAACAAAATTACCCATGACATAATTTAAATTGTTAAAACAAATTGCTCATAGTTAAATTTCTTAACTTGGTCAAAAACTAAATGACATAGAATTATATACTAAGGCAATGACATGCCAGACTTTGATTGCAATATTAGAAATATGGAAGTTTTCATTTTCCATTTCTTATTGAATAAACTTTTCAATAAACAAAATATACACCACAGTTCAAACAAACATAAATGGAGGGTCGGTAACTTCTCATGAATTTAATCACCTTTTGAATTTAACATCAATCATATTGCCACAAGCGCAAGACTTCAATAAAAATTAAACCTCAGTAATAATTATACGACACAAATTTTACAGATGCAATAATAAATTTCAAGTCTGATTTGACCTCAATGACAAGGAAATATGATGATTGGTTATACAAACCTGCACTGTTGAATCACCATTTCTTTGAGACTCTTCAAATGCATATCAATCTCACAAAGCTGAAAAAATAGGTAGTTGACAACATAAAATATCTGATGTACTCCTATCTGACATCAAACAAATGATTTGCCCTGAAAAACACTACTAGCAAAGAATAACCAACCTCAGTACTTATATCCTTGGCCTTATTGGCATAATTGGTTTCCTGAGCAAGCTGAATGTCTAGTTGTGCCTGTGCTTCTTCCTCTAATTGTCTATTTTCCTACCATACGCAAATATAGAAAGGTAATGACATTATATACGAGAAGTGGAGAACAAAAATAACAGCTGTACAGAGAGCAGCCTCTGAAATTGTTTACAAGAATTTCATTTTTTTTTTTTTTATAGAAGGATTTTATTAAGATAAATAGAAGACAAATAGACATAGGAGGATAAAGGATCCTCCTAAAAACTATGCAAACAGAAGAAAACAAAAGCACATGGGCCTACCACACAATGCCCCATCTAGCTAAAGGAGAGTCACTTTTTCAAATGACCTAAGGTTCTGAAGCAGCCAACCCCATAGAAATCTGAGAGCCATTCTGAATGATCAAGAACTTCAAGGAGAAGGAAAGTAAAAATCTCCTGGAGGAGTTAAACTCAATTGACAATAGAAGAGGTTATCCACTTATGAGCCAATGCTACCAGACAAGGGGTCTACGACCCAATGGGAGTGTTATCCAATGATCATTCAAAGTCAGCAACCTCATTCTTAAGAGGCTTAGAATAGGCATGAAGAATGTCTAGAAAGGTAAGTTGGTTCCTTATAGGGAACAGCCCCTACCAGGTGTCAAGTAATGTCGGAGCCTATAGCTTCGAAACACTCCAGGGGAAAGAGGTACCAACTACCAAGGCATTGAAATGTCACAAATCACAGAGATACCATGGTTAAAATGCACCATCTATATTAAGTGCGAAGTTCATCAACAGAAAGTCCTTCCAATGAAGTTATACCGCTCTACAAATACAAGATTGTGTGACGGTTGTGTTAAGAACTTCCTAGGACCACATGAAGAACGTGACAAAGTTATATTAGGACTCAATAAATGGTTACGTGAAGAGCATACATCCTAGGACCATCTGAAGAACATAACTTCTTACTTTCTAGATCTCAATAAAAGCTTATGTGAACAGAATGACATCCTAGGACCACATGAAAAGCATGGCAAAGTCATGTGACGAACATACCTTCGTAGGATTCAAGTCTAGGTTGTGTAAAGAGCATAATGTTTAGAACCTTGGGAGAACCACACCACAAAAGCTAGCTATTGTAGTTGGAGAGACCAAGGCCTTATACACCCCACATTAGAATCCCATACTTCCAATGTGGGACTCAAGTCTCATACCTTGCAATTGGATCCTAACATCCCATCAAGCTCTACAGCCCTAGCACCCATGCAGACTGGCTGTGCACAAATCCTTTAACTTGTCCTAGACCAACACTAAAATGTTGGAATGCTCCCTCTCTGGTCTCTTACAGTTGCCTGCCTCCCTAGCCTATTTGATAGCAAATGGAATGCTTGCACATTGCACATGCCTAAGCAATGAGGCCATACACAGTTGTAGCATTAACACCTCATCCAACAACTAGGGAAACAAGATGATGGAGGTTCAAGGCAAGCTCAAGGTCTAGAAGGAGAGTTTGAAGCACTTCCTTTGGTGAGCTTTAAAGGACCAATGACAAGAGCTAGGACTCAAGCACTTGAAGACCACATCAAAAATAACTTGTATCTCTTGGAAAAGCAAGAAGAAGCCCACAAAAGTAGTGGAAACACAAAAGGAGTGTTGTCTGTTTTAACATATTAAAAGCATCCTGTAACAGATTAAAAACATCTTTTGATACCTGTAATCGATTAAAAGCATCTTGTAATCGATTAAATCAGTCTGAAAAATGTAAATAGCTTTGTTTTAATCGATTACATGTCGAATTAATCGATTATTTTGTTCATATATCAGTTTCCAGGAAGGATAAGAGCAAAATAATCGATTACCAAACCAAGTAATCGACTATTTAGGTTAAATAATCGATCACATGGACGAAATAATCGATTAAATCAGTAAACACTGCAGAAGCGCGAAACTTAGAAGCCAAGGGTCATTTTAAAGAAAGCTTGCACTTCAAGCTACATTTGGACTTCATTTCAATTTGCATTTACATTACATTTAGTGTCATTTACCTTGTTAATTCGTGGTCTATATAAACCACTCACAAAGTGATTGTAAGGATATTTGGATGATTAATACAATTTCTAAATTGTGGTGAGAGTTTCTCTCTTGTTCTTGTTCAAGAACTTCTTGAGTCTTATCAATGGCTTCCCAATGCTATTGTGGTGATTCTTCCTAGACTTATTGGAGAGCTTCTCCATGGTGTCTTCATCTTCATCCCTAACCTTTCTTCCATCTTCCATTTTCTGCAATTCTAAACTTCCAAACAGCCCCAATTGTCAAAGAGTGCTGGAATTTGGGTGTTCTTGAAGATTGCTTGAAGAGTGGGTTCTATTGCAAGGTAGATTTGGAAAATTTCATGTAAATGACTCCAGTAATTTACATCACAAGACTGCAAATATTTTCTCCTAATACACATCAATGTAAACAAGGGCATCCACCTACCATGCATTGCCCTCCAACCCGATGTTAAAATCCACATCCCGCAAGGAATAGACCATCAGCCCAAAAGAAAATGCAATGCAATTACTTTGCCTATAACTTCTAGGTCTTCCACCCATTGTTTATTAGCCTAAACCTCTTGGGCAGCCCTACTGTGCTAAGACCTCCAACTTTTGATGATGTTCTTCCACAACACAGGTTCTTACCAATTGATATTAAAGCTTTTCACCATATCTCTCAATTGCAAATGAGCAACACAGGTGGTGATGTAGGCATGACAGTGTTTGTCCAGAACTAGTCAAAGGGCTAATACACAACCAGCTCGTGTGAGTGCTAGGGTTATGGAGCATGGTGGGATGTTAGGATCCAATTACAAGGTATGGGACTCGAGTCTTACATTCAAAGTATGGGATTCTAGTGTGGGGTCTACAAGGCATTAGCCTCTCCAACTACAACAACTAGCTTTTGTGTTGTGATTCTCCCAAGATTATTACTACCTTTGTTCCTATTTATAAGACTCAACTGTGAAGTGGTATTTGTTCCAATTGCATTAATTATTAATTATTTTTAGACTAAAATACCCCCCTAATTAAATAAGAGAGATTATATTGATATGCATTTAGTAAATGACAGAAGAACATAACATTAATGGAAATGGTATTTCTGAAAAAGTATATAAATTTAGGACAAATTTATTGTTATCAACTAAATTAATCACTTTTCTTAATTCTGGTGAATTAGGTAATTGGGTCTTACAAATTGGGACATAGATAATATTAGAAAGCTTCATATTCCAAAATTAAGGAAACAATTTACCTCTTCAGCAACTTTAGGTAAAAGTTGCAGCCATTTTTCCTCAAATTTTTCCAGCAAGGTCTTTGCCATAACATGGACATCATTTTTTTCATTGTTGTATTTCATTGCATTCTTGAATATCAACCTTACATCTGCGTAGATCTGCCGGACATTATTATATCCTGTACCATCCTTAGCTTCCATTTTGCTTTTTATTGTACCAAAATCCATGGGCTTATCAATAATCTAGGGGCAGAAAATTAAACAAATTATTTTTAGATATATAATCAATGAGAAGCAGCAAACAAAAAACTGTTATAATTTTATAAAAGATAGATGGTCAATTAATGAAACCAGTGTCACCGCTTGCTGAACACAAACCAAACCAATATTTAAACCTTTTTTCAATGAAGCTTACTCAAGCATATTTGGTTATAGGCAGTACAAAAGATTTAAAATGTCAATTGTGAATAAAAGATAACTATAGTGTAGATCGAGAGAAAAGCTCTAAAACAAAGAAAAGGCATTACCTCATAATAGTCATGAAGCCCAAGACCTTCTACATCTACAGGATCCATGAATGGCCAAGCCCATTTATGCTGAGTTATCTGCAAAACTTCAAAATGTATCATTATTGATTTTTTAAAGGAACTTGGTAGGGTCAATATATTTTTTTTTTATCAGCAAAGATAATATATTATATATATAAAAAAGATGAGTACAAGTAGTACCGAGAAAGAAAAACACCCCCAGGGAGCCTACCAGAACTTTGGCAACCTAATACATGGTAACAGCCCGAATAAAGGTGCCAAAGGTCAACCTAATAGTAAGCTCACCTGAAGGCTAGAAAACAATAGGGGACACAAAAAATACCTCCCCTACTTACAGTACCCATCTCTAATAGTACCCATCTCTAATATGGCTAGACCAATGATAGAAGGGAATATCAAATCCTTTCTCCAAATTAGCTAACCAAGACCAACAAAAGAATAAAGCATTCTCCAACAACTTAGATCCATTAAAATTTTCATTATGGAAAACAATCCTGTTACGATGAAACCAAATGCTCCATGTCAATGCTATCCACCAAGCATACCACCTCTGAATTTTAAGGCCAGTAACATGACAGCAAGAATGTTGAAGGAAGTGCTCAATAGGAGTAATCGGTGATGCCCCTACCACATTGATCCAGCCCAAAGATTCCCACCACAGCGGCATAATCTTGTGACAACTAAAAAACATATGTGATGCCTCCTCAAAACAGCTACCACAGAAAGGACAATTATGGCCCCCCAAATTTATGTTTCAATGAGCTAAGTTCTTCTTAGTGGGCAATCGATCTCTCAGTAACCTCCAAGCAAAATAAGTGGCTTTGTTTATAATACACGGTTTCCAAAGGTCTATGTACACCTCCTTCTGAGTCTGAATCTCCACCCCCCTGTTTAAAGCCTTGTAAGCACTTCCCACCGTGTATCTATCATTCGGGGCCCCCTCCCACCACCAACTATCCTGCTGGTCCGGATGTATGGTCAGACCCTGAATTTCCTCTAAGAATTTAATTGCAATTTCAACTTCCCCCTCCCTAAAGCACCTTCTCCAATTAAGTTTCCATTCTCACCCATCATGTGACAAAGATCCCATTTGCTGAATGGATTGTTGTTACTGTTGGGAGATGTGATATATTCTGGGGAATTTCGTCCTCAGAGGTATGCCATCTTCCTTCCAACCATCTTCCCAAAATAATACCTTTGATTCGCAGCCAACCCTCCATTTAGTTTCCTTATTAAACCACCCCTCCTCAACACTAGGTTGGCATATGCTACACAGGTCCCACCACCAAATAGAATCACTAGTAGGTCTTCTCGAAAACAGAAATGGGGGAATTCAATTTTGACTATCATTCAACATTGCACGTGTCTATTCTTTCTCAACTTTCATTCATAGGAAAATCTAGAGAAAGAGACAATGGAAAGAGAAAACATGGGAGCCATCAATGTGATGAGGCTCTGAAAACTCAATTGTGATTTGTTAACTAAGTACACTGTACACTATTCATTTATATACATAGAGTTGGGGCTAACAAACTAGATTAAAGAAACTAACTACCAGTAAAGATAATAAACTGAAACAGTAAAATTAACTTAGGTCACTAAAAAATATGTCAAGTAACAGCATGACAATAATGTATTAGCATCTGGACAATTTTGATATGCTTTCAGCATAGTCATCGATCTTCGACAATGGAATGTAGCAACTAGCAACCAGCCCGAAAACCTCCATCGGATCATAAGCATAACCTCTATTTTAAGTAGCATAAATATGGGATAAATAAACTTACATTATAACATTCAAAATTCATAATCAGAATTCAGGAGTCTTAAGCTAAACTCACATGTGAACAACAGAAGTCAAGGAACATAAAAAAAAAAAAAAATCAAAATAGAGTCTTCTCCAAAATTTAAACTTAAAATAACAGACACCTTCGGCGAAACATGAGACTTCTCTAGAAATAAAACTAACAAAACACGTGAGGCTATTTATCTCTCTTTACACTAAACAGAAGAAGGAAAAAAAACACATGCTGGAAAAAAAAAAAAGAATGACTTCTCTGAATAGAGGATGTGACCAGTGCAGAGACCTACAATTTTGCTTTGATGCATGACCTAAGTTCTTTTTTCTTCTTTTTTTTTTTTTTGTGTGTGTGAACAATAACGTCAATGAGGTTTGAACATAACACCTCATTCATGAATTAAGTTTTGGCAAGAACAATTTCTCAGAGCTATGGGTTGGCCCAACATCTAAGGAATGTTGGGTCAGTGACCGAAAAGGGTTCTCAGCCATTGTCATATTCTCTGGTCCCAAGTCCAATCTCAATCTCAAATACGTGCAACAGGAAGGTGTGCTTAGTCTCAAATAAGAGACATGTAACTTTTTAGGTAAAACATGGTGAATTTGTAAAATACCTCCAAAAGTGTCATAAAACAAATGAATATAGGAAATTTTAAATCTTCGAGGAATGGTGGCACAAGGGCCAGGATTTGCTGGAATAACACCATGATTTGTGACTGCAACTTCTGCTCCTTCAAAACACTTGGCAACAGCGAATAAGAGAGCAGCACTATAGCACACTATTGACAACTATGGCTTTCAATTGGTTGATCTATTGATGACCATTTACAATTAATTAATGCTACCCTAAAACAAACAGAGTTAGGATTATTAATGACTAGTTTGCAATTCTCGCTTCCACTTAGTTATTAGATTAACAAACCTCATATCTTTATGCTTTCTTAAATTTGTTCCATAAATGACCAAATAGAGAATTTGATTAGGAAAACGATTGTTAATGACACTTGACCATTGGCATTAATCATTAATAGACAAGAGGGGTAATTGCTTTTTGAAAGGAAATTTCATAATTGTAGAGAAACAAGGAGTTAAACAATCAAGTAAACCCAGTCTCTATACCTATCACTGTTGATTCTCTAGTGTATATTATGAATTTAATCCTAACTTTAATTAATTCGACTACTTCTATTTAGCAGAATTCCATATATCACATATTACTAGTACACCAAGGTTTGCCCTCAAATGTGTCTAGCACACATCACAACAAAGGCAAAAGATGTAGTGTAACATGAAACCCTAATTACAAGTAATCAGTAAAATACTTAGGTGTAGGCAAGCTTATGGATGTTTTACAGGAGATGATAGGAAGAAGCTACTGAGCAAGATATTACAAGTGAAAGGCCCAAAAAGGAGGATTATTCCACCAAAACATCTAGAAGACTATGTTTAACCAATTCTGTTAGAAAATGCTATGCTGGCACTATAGTACTGGTTGTTCTAGATTATAGGAATATAATTTGTCTGCCATTATATTCTGTTATTTCTTTTATTGAAGTGCAGCATCTTTCCGTTATTTGCTTTTGACAGCATGAAATGCTATAAGTATGGCTATTGTAAGGAGTAAAAGGGGCAGAAATAATATTCCTTTTTTTCTTACCTTTGTGCTTGGAGGTCCCTAGTCCTTGAATTCTAGGAAACTTGCTCTGTGTTCTTAACATTTTGGTGCTTCCATTGAGCTCCATGGCTGACTCCACCCGTTCAAAATCAAACCTTGACCACTTGGAAGAAGCCATTGTCAAACACACCACCAATAAGATAAACCTTACCACCACTCAACACACTATGTCCACCAAACTTGATGAACTTTTGCAGAAAATCACTCACCTTGAAACCAACCCAGCTCCTCAACCACACTCACTCAATACCTCTGCCACAGGCCCAACCCCGCAATTTTCATCCCCATTTCAGCATCGGATGAAATTGGATGTCAAAGTAGGCCCAACCTCTGCCACTGGATTTTTAAAATTACCCAATTTTTTGAATAACACTCTACCCCAGATCATGAACACCTTACCATTTCTTCTTTTTACATGGAAGGACCAGCTTTGGCTTGGTTTCAGTGGATGAAACGCTATGGTCAGATTTCCTGATGGCTCGATTTTTTACAGGCTTTGGAGGCTCGCTTTGCTTCATCGCAATATGAGGACCCCTAAAGGGGCTCTGTTTAAGCTGATCCAACGTGGCTCTGTCAGCGACTATCTATCCGAGTTCGAGTCCCTCGCAAATCGTATCATTGGTTTACCCTCCCCTTTTATCTTGAGTTGCTTCATCTCGGGATTAAACCCTGAGATACGCCGTGAGGTTCAGGCCTTACAACCCCTGTCCATGGTTCAGGCTGCCGCATTAGCTCGCTTACAGGAAGAAAAGTTCCATGACCAACGCCGCAATTTCCGCCGAAAACAATCCTTTCCGGTTTCTGCTACATCCCATTCATCCAACCCAAGTTCATATCCGCCATTGTTACCTGCCCCAGCAAAACCACCTCTAGTTACCTTTAAACGACTATCACCGGACGAAATAGCGATACGCCATGAAAAAGGCCTTTGCTTTAATTGTGACAAGAAATTTAGCCGAGGTCACAAATGTTCCTCCAAAATGTTTTTACTGATTGCGGATGACGATGGTGTTGCTGACGACCCTACTTTGACAGAAGTGGCATAAGAACTACAGGAGGTGCCAACCTCTCCTCAGGCCCAAATCAGCTTTCACGCTCTTTCGGGCCATTTAGCACCAGATACTTTACGCAATTACGATTATTGGGCCGGATTTCCAACCAACAGGTGGTTATATTAATTGACGGGGGTAGCACTCACAATTTTGTGCAAGAACGCTTGGTCAAGTCTTTGGGCCTTAATACTCAACCCACGAAATCTCTGCGGGTCATGGTGGGCAACAGAAATGAAATTGAATGCCACCAAATTTGTGTGAGAGTCATTGTTCATGTTCAAAGGCATCGTTTCACGGTTGATTTCCATGTTTTGCCGTTGTGTGGAGCAGATTTGGTCTTAGGGGTATAATGGTTGAAATCTCTGGGCCCTGTTCTTACCGATTACAACGATCTCACGATGAAATTCATACATTCCGGCAACATGATTCAGTTTCGAGGCAACAAAGACACTGGAATCAATCCCATTACCATGCATCAGCTTCGCCGCCTCATTCAAATGGATGGAGCAAGTGAATTCTTTCACATTTGCGTATTACTTCCTGCAACTGAGCCCCTTTCATCCCAAACCACACCTTACCATCACCCATATTCTGAAATAGCCACCCTAATTCACAAATTTGCGCCTCTATTTCAACCTCCAACGACATTACCCCCATCGAGAAACACAAACCACACCATTCATCTTCTTCCTAATTCGAACCCGTCAATGTTTGCCCTTATCGTTACCCATACTTTCAGAAGCAGAAAATCGAAAATCAAGTGGAAGCCATGTTACAGAATGGCGCAATTCGCCCAAGTACAAGTCCGTCTTCAAGAAGGATGGCTCGTGGCGATTTTGCGTGGGTTACAGAGCCCTCAATGCTATTACGGTCAAGGACCGTTTTCTGATACCTATGGTGGATGAATTGCTTGATGAACTAGAGGGTGTTCGCTGGTTTTCCAAATTAGATCTTCTTCAAGGCTGTCATCAGATATTAATGAAGGAAGAAGACATAAGCAAGACTGCTTTTCGAACACACCAGGGCCAGTATGAATTTCGGGTCATGCCCTTTGGTCTGTGTAATGCACCTTCATCATTCCAGGCGACCATGAATAGTATTTTCAAACCTTATTTACATAAATTCATTATTGTGTTCTTTGATGATATTTTAATCTACAGCAAAACTTTTGAGGACCATCTGTGTCATCTGGAGAAAGCTTTTTAGGTACTATGTGACGGCAAATTCTTCTTGAAAATGACCAAATGCTCTTTCGCTCAACGTCGAGTACTTAGGACATATGGTCTCAGAGCAGGGAGTGGAACCAATTCAAGTTTTTTTTTTTTTTGGTCAGCAAAAATAATTAGATCTATATATAAATGAAGAAATGTCTGCATTACAAGAAGTACTGCAGAACATATACCCTAGTATAGCAAACAGAACGTAGGAGGCTTAAAACATAACAGTATGAAAAAAGCCACCTAAGTTCTGACTTAAGACTAGGTCAGCAACCAAAAAATACATCTTAAACCTTCCCTCCCCTGATTACAAAAGCCTCCCCCATATTAGTAGACCAAAAGTGGAAAGGAAAGGTGAAGCCATCCTCCAAATTTCTAAGCCAAGACCAACATAAGAATAGCGCATCCTCCATCAGTTTATGTCCATTAAAACTGGCACCTTGAAAAATGATTTTGTTCCTATGACACCAAATAGTCCAAGTCAAAGCTACCCACCAAGTCTGCCATCTCCTCAATCTAATTCCATTGTATCCATAGAAAGAATGTTGAGTGAAGTGTTCTTTTGGAGTTACGGAAGATACACTTACTACATTTATCCATGACAAGCATTCCCACCAAAGTGGCAGAATTCTATTACAGCCAAAAAATAAGTGGGACACATCCTAATCATTAATCCTGCAGAAAGGGCAAATGTTATCACTAAGTTCCACATTTCTTCTACACAAGTTCACCTTAGTAGGCAATCTGTCCCAGCATAGTCTCCAGGCAAAACATAGTGCCTTATTAGGTACTTTTAGCTTCCACAAGTCCTTGAACATACCCTCTTGAGGCAGACTGTTCAGTTCGCTGTCAATACAATGATAAGCACTTCCAACTGTATATTTTCCACTCATATCAGCCATCCAAATCCAAGTATCTTGTTGCTGTACTTGTATAACCATGTCTTGAATGTCCTTCATGAAATTTACAGCAGATTCTACTTCCCCCTCCATAAAATGTCTTCTCCAGCTAAGCTGCCATTCCCAACCAGCTGATGTCGTTGTACCCATATGATGAATGTGTTGTCGCTGTTGATTAGAAAGCAGATACAGTCTTGGGTACCTTTCTCTCAAAGTATATCCATCATTGGTCCATCCATCTTCCCAAAACAGTACCTTGGTACCACATCCCACCCTCCATCTGATTCCACTTCTAAGCCACTGCCCCTCATCATTGGAATTACAAAATAGGCTGAGATCCCTCCACCAAATAGATTCTTTACCAATTCTTGAATGCTCTGACAAGCTCCTCCATCCCCCATATTTTGAGTCTAAGACTTGTGCCCATAAATCCTCTTGCTGATGAAACAAATTCCAGTACCATTTCCCAAGTAGAGAGTGATTAAATTTGGTTAAATCTTTAATTCCCAGCCCCCCAAGCTCCTTTGATTGGCAGATCAGCTCCCATCTTACCCAGGCAATCTTCCTTTGAACATCATTTCCCCCCCCCCACAAAAACCTCTTCTGAATTCTTTCCAAGCAAGCTATGACCTTCTTCGGAGCCCTGAAAAAAGACAAAAGGAAAATGGGGATCGAGTTCAAGGTTGACTTTATCAAAGTCACCCTTCCCCCAAAAGAGAAGTATTTATGTTTCCATTTAGCTAGTTTTCGCTCATATTTCTTAATTAAGGAATCTCATGTCTCAATACGTCTTGGATTGGCACCAATAGGAACACCAAGGTATGAAAAAGGTAATGACAGCCTTCTACAGTTCAGGTAAGCTGCAGCATTATTTGCCCACTGATCATCCATCCCAAAGACCCCAAATCTGCTCTTAGCAAAGTTTATTTTCAATCCCGATACCAATTCAAAGCTCCTCAACATCACCTTAATAGCTTTCACATTTTTAGTCGATGCAGCACCAAAGAATATGGTGTCATCAGCATATTGCAGAATGCTGATATCAACACCTTTCATCCCCACCTTATAGCCATCAAACAGGTTCTTTGACTGAGCCTCTCTCATCAATCAGTTAAGCCCTCAGCCACAATGTTGAACAAGGGTGGGGCAAGTGGATCACCTTGTCTAAGGCCCCTTTGTGGGGTGAACTCATTAGTAGGGTTTTCATTCACCAAAATTGATATAGAAGCAGATTTTAAACACCCTTCGATCCACATCAACCATCTAGAACAAAAGTCCATCCGCTTCATCATGTATGACAAGAATTCCCAATTAACTGAATCATATGCCTTTTCATAATCAACCTTGAACACAAGGCAGCTTCTGTTTTCTCTTTTTGCCTCGTCAACTACCTCATTTGCCACGAGCACACTATGCAACAATTGTCTCCCCTGAATAAAAGCTGATTGTCGATGGTCAATAACAAAAGGCAGCACCTTTCTCAATCTTGCAGCTAATACCTTGGCCACAACCTAATACACACAACCTATTAATGAGATAGGTCTAAAATCATTTAATCCCTGTGGGTCATGAACCTTGGGAATTAAGGTTAGGAAAGATGCATTACCACTCTTAGGGATTATACCATTTACATAAAATTCATCCATAAAACGAAGAAAATCAGTTTTGATGATCTCCCAAAACTCCTTAATAAATTTGAAGTTAAAGCCATCCAGTCCGGGGCTCTTTTCATTACCACAAGCCCACACTGCATCCCTCACCTCACTTGCCTCAAAACGGGCCGTCAAAATATCCTTGTGCTGCTGTGCAATGACTTTGAAGTTAGTGCCATCTAAGTTAAGTCTATTCATAACCGGCTCCTCAAATTTCTTCTTGAAGAATAGCCTAATTTCTTCTTTAACTCTGTTGGGTTCCTCAATCCAACACCCATCAACCATCAAACCTCTAATCATATTACTGTTGCGCTTCCAGTTTGCAGTCATATGAAAGAAACTAGAGTTGCAATCCCCCACTTTGATCCACTTGGATCTAGCTTTCTGCCTTATGATTGAAGCGTTTGCCTGGGCTGCAGCCCATAATTCCTCCTGCAGTTGTTTTCTTCTCTGCACCTCATCTTCATTAAAATGCCTCCCATCGCCCTCAATTTCTAACTTGTTGAGTTCCATCTGCAAAGAGTTAATCTTCAGCTGCATGTCTCCAAATTGTGTTTTATTCCACAGCTTAATCCTCTGTTTCAGATTCTTAAGCTTTTCTTTTAGAATAAAACCCCCCCAGCCACTGGTCAAATTAGCATTCCAACCATCATGCACTAGTTTCCTGAATGAGCTGTCCAGAAGCCAACAGTCGAAGACCCGAAATGGTTTTGGGCCCCAATCAGCCAAAGAGGATCTCAACAATATAGGGCAGTGGTCAGAAAAACTACGATCCAAAATAAACTGAGTAGTGCCCTGCCATTTAGTAATCCATTCTGCTGATACCAGTGCTCTGTCTAATTTACTTTTGGCAGTCCCACTTGGTCTATACCATGTAAAGCTACGTCCAATGCAAGGTACATACTCAACTTCTAAATCTGCTATCCATTCATTAAAATCCTTGACAGAACCTTCATCTTGATATCTCTGACATAACCCCATCCTTTCTTGAGGTCTTCTAATATTGTTGAAATCCCCTATTATGCACCATAAAACCCCCATGTTTGTGGTTCTCAGCTGCCTTATATCATCCCATAATTTTCTTTTCAAAGATACCTCACAAGGTGAGTATTGTAGCTTTACTGCCATCCGCTACCCATGTCCCTTCCAGATATATAAATCCAGTCCCTAACACCTTATTCTCCAAAATAAAAACCTTCTTACTCCAAATACATAGTAGACCTCCAGCCTTATTGATTGCTGGCAGGAATTCCCAGTTGGAATCATCATCTCCCCACAATACGTTGCACACCTTATCATCAATTATTTCTTTTTAGTTTCTTGTAAGCATAGCATATCCACCCTTTCTTTTGATATCAGTTTCCTAATCGCAGCCCACTTAACACCCCTCCCCAGCCCCCTGATGTTGTAGGATAATATCTTCATTGATCACAAGCCTTGCCCCCCATCCTCTGAAACTCAGCCCTGTCTCTGTTTTCCATATCTAGCAAATTATTCACTATATCTGCCTGTATATATCCATCCACTCCCAATAATTTTGCCATCTCCCAATCACTGTTAGTATCAATTCTCCAGTCATTTTTTGAGTAACTAGAAGCTGCATTTGCCTCAATAGAGCCATAGTTCACATCCAAGTTCCTAATATCCCAATCCGATGCATCCTTACGGCCACCACCCCTTGACGAAGACGGGGAATTTTCTGAACTGGAGAGGGCAGTCATGATCTCCTTGCCTTTGTTACTGGATTGCTGAATGATGATTTCAGGTTGAGGTCCACATATTTTTATGGGCTGATTGTCCTTTTTACACCCCCTGTTTCTGCTATATACCTTCCCCTGGAAATTAGGCCCATAAGTATTATGGCCCAATTCCTTGTTTTTGCCTTCAGCTGAGCATAAAGTAGTGGGACCCACTGGAGTACAGTCACCAGCTGTTGTCTCTATCACTTCACGTGCTGCTAGGGTCTGGGTTTCCAACATATGTTGTGTATTTGGGTGCGCCTTTCTCTGATTACTGCCGCTGACCACACTCCTAACCTCCGACGTGTCTTCTGCTCCAATCCTTTCCCCCATACGAGCTTCTGTATTGTCTGCAACAGGGAATAGCCCCGTACAATTGACAGCCAGGTTAGCACACAAAGCTTGGTCTACTCCACCTACTTTCCTGCATGGATTGTCGGGATTCGAACTTGAGACCAGCGGTTCCTGCACCCTGTTATGACCTTCAGGTAAGGACCGTTGGTCATCGCCGAAGCTGTTACGGTCTTCCCTGTCGCCCATCAGTGCCCCACCCTACGTTGGAGTCTCCGCCACCACCTCCAGGTTCTCCGATGATACACTTAGCTCCAATACACTCTCGTCAGAAGAAATTTCTTCCGACGACGCATCATACGTTCCCCTCTTACACTTGCACGAGCTATTACTCGTCTCCTCTACCATGTTGATCTTGTAAACCGCATCGTTAATAGTTGCCGTAACATTGTGATGGATAATAGGCTGCCAAGGAGTTTTGATAAGCACCCGAGCCCTATCGATCCGGTGAAGATCATCAGTATTGTCATCTATATCCACCAGTTTCCCTACTCCAACAACGATCTGTCTTATAGAGTCTGTGTTCCATGCGTGCAGTGGAATACCCCAAACAAGAAATCATACCAGCTTGAAGCCAATCTTCAAATCTGGAGACCATTTGTGTAGTGTATGAAACATAGATAGATCGTTTTCTTCAGCTTCTCGACACATAGCTTCTGCTGTAGAATCGCTAAGCCCCTTTAACAGAACCATATCATCCCCCAAGTATTTGGGTGTAATATCGTCCTCCCCATCCCAAAAAAGTTCCTCTTCCAATCTGTCAAAATTCGACAAATTTCTAAGCCTTCCAATCCATGCCTCGTTATACCAGTTCCCTTTTCCCAACGGGATCGATAACTGGATGGATGAATGGGATGGTGACATCGCAGCTAGAGCACGCCCAGTATGTCCTCTCCTCACCCCTGTGTGGCTAGACGATGCGAGGGCCTTCGCGTATGATTGGCGGTAAGGCATTTGTCTTTGAGTGTCATCGTGCAGCTCTGATTGTGCCCAAGTGACCTTCTCCTTGCCCTTATTCTTCACATTCCTTATGTCGCCAGCCGTCACCCTTTGATGCTGTTGATCCATTTTTAGTGTCACTGCCATCGTCCGCTCCCTGCTGTGCTTAGGCAAATTGACATCTAGCTTGAGTCCACCAACAACCAAGTTATCAAGCTTTCTTTCAAGGTATCCAACATAATCAACCCCTTTGAAACGTACAAAGCCATATTTTCTGCCACTCTTATTTCTTTTTTTTGCAATGAAAATCTCCCTTACGTCACCCCACCTCTTGAATTCTGCCCACAAGTCTCTTTCCCCCATCTCCTCAGGAAAGCGAGTGAAATAGAATGACGTTATCTCCGACTTGTCCCTCCAGTCTTTCCTGACCCTCCCCCATCGCCAAGCCTCCGCAGTTTCCACAAAACGTTGTCCGTAACCAGTTCTGACGTAGTTGAGACATGGTCTAGCCTTATGTCCCTCACCGAAACGCTCTCTAAACCTATTTCTGTTACTCACCCACTCACTGTTTCTCTCTCTAAAATTCTCTCTCATCTTCTAAAAAAGGTTGAAAGCCGAAGGGCAATTCATTCAAATATGAGTGCAGGAAAAAGTTCTTTCACACGTTGGTATAGGAATAAATTCTATAGTATCATATCCAAACCCTACCCATTGTTATCCATGCCTAACTCTTTTCACCTTGTCATTCTCCCTTAGTTTATCTCCCTTAGTTTATCTGTATGAGCCATGCTTATGTAACGCACGTTCATGGAACCAATTCAAGTTAAAGTGCAAGCAATACAACAATGGCCTGTTCCGCAATCACTAAGAGCACTTCGCAGATTTTTGGGTCTGACAGGGTTCTATCGCAGTGATAGAGGTAGATGGGGTCAAGTGTATTCTAGGAGGTGTAAATAGGAATTAGCTGTTGAGATAACAGAATGAGAGTTAGTTATAATTAACTAACTCAGCAAAGGTATAAAGGGAAGGAAGAGAGAAGGGAGAGGGAGGAGAGAACTGAGTGAGGAGGTTGTGTTTCCCTCGAAGAAACACCAATTGTAACTGCTGGAGTTTGCTCCATTCAGAGTAAAGCCATTTTCGAAGGTTCCATTTTTCTATTTCTCCTGATCCAATTCTTATTAACTGGTATCAGAGCTCCAATCTTGGGGCTTTGTGCGGTAGATGGGATCGAAAAAGATGGAGGCTAGAATCGAGGCATTAGAGCGCGCGATGGAGGAATCACTCGAGAATAACCATTCGAACCAGGTCGCGATCGAGAGTAGATTGAGTTCAATGGAGATTCTACTTCAACGGTTGGCGGCGAAGCTGGACGATGCCGACAGGGAAGAAACGAATCGCGCGAAAGAAAAGAAAGGAAAAAGCAGAGTGGAGGTCGAGGGAGCGTCACGCAGTTGGAGGCAAATGGAGTTGCCGGTGTTTGGCGGCGAGGATCCGGTGGGGTGGCTCGCCAGAATCGAGAGATATTTTCAGTTGCAGGAGGTGAGTGAGGGAGAGAAATTGGAGGCGGTCCTGGTAGCCTTGGGGGAGGAAGCCTTATCGTGGTTTCAGTGGTGGGAGGAATGGAGCAAGACTCGGTCATGGGAGGGTTCCAAAGGGCGGTGGTGCAGAGGTTCCAGGGGGCCGGAATTGCGAGTCCCTTGCAGGCCTTGTTGGCTCTAAAACAAGAAGATACAGTGCAGGAGTTTATTGGGCAATTTGAAAAACAACTAGGAGCTAGAAGAGGTTTGGATGAAAATTTTCTTATGGAAATTTTTCTGAAAGGGCTGAAGGAGGAAATAGGGACAGAGGTGAGAATTCATGAGCCAAAATCATTGATGGACACCATGATTAAAGCTAGACAGATTGAGGAGAAGAATAGAGTGTTGGGAAATTTACCAAGAAATGGGAAATTGAACAATTCTTTTCAAAGACCCACTTTCTTTGGATCAAAAACTGGAAGGGAATGGCAGCCAGGAGGAGTTAGAGGAGGAGAACAGTCAATAGTGGTGAAGGCTGGAGGAGAAATGAAAGCTGGAGGAGAAGGATGGAATAAGAAAAAGCCTTTGCAGAGGTTATCTCACATGGAGGTAAGTGAGAAAATGAGGAAGGGGGAATGCTTTACTTGTAATGAGAAATATCATGTGAATCATGTATGTAAGAATAAACAATTAAGGATCATGATCATGGAGGAGGATGAAGAAGACAGTGAGGTGGAGGAGCTGGAAAGAGGGGAAACTGAAAAGAAGGGAGAACTGTACCAGCTTTCTTTGTACAGTATTCAGGGATTTACACATAAAAAATCTCTTAAGATGTGGGGAGAAGTAAAAGGAAGGAAGGTAGTGGTGTTGATAGATTGTGGGGCCACTCACAATTTTGTATCTATGATTGTGGTGAGAGAATTACAGCTGGAAGTAACTCCTACACAGCCATATTTTGTAGAAGTTGGGGATGGGCATAAGGTGAGGTGTAAGGGGATGTGTAGAGAATTACCTATAAAATTACAGGGGTTGGAATTGGTTCAAAATTGTTATTTGTTTGAATTAGGGGGAGCTGAGTTGGTATTGGGAATGGAATGGCTGGCTGGATTGGGAGAAGTCAAAGCAAATTTTGAGAAAATGTCAATGATTGTGAAAGTTCAAGATAAGGAACTGGAGTTAAAGGCTGAACCAGAGCTGGTTAAGACTGCTGTTAGTTTGAAATTGATCAATGGGAGCTTGGAGGAAGATGATCAGAGGTTCTTGGTGGATGTGATGGAAGCAGAAAGCACTGAGAAAACAGCAGTAGTACCTGCCGATATTCAACAGATCCTCAGGCAGTTTGCAGGAGTTTTTACAGAGCCAACAGGATTGCCTCCTCATAGGGAAAGGGATCATGCTATCACACTGCAGGCTGGTAATAAAATCCCTAATTGTAGACCTTATAAATATCCACACTATCAAAAAGATGAAAGTGAAAGATTGGTGGGAGAAATGTTGAAGGCTGGAATTATTAGGGCTAGCACTAGTCCATTTGCAAGTCCTGTTATTTTGGTAAAGAAAAAAGATAATAGCTGGAGATTTTGTGTGGATTATAGGCAATTAAATAAAATCACTGTTCCTGATAGGTTTCCTATTCCTGTCATTGAAGAATTATTAGATGAAATTGGTGGTGCACAATGGTTTTCTAAGCTGGATTTAAGAGCTGGTTATCATCAAATTCGAATGAAGGATGAGGATGTTCATAAGACAGCTTTTAGAACACATGAAGGTCATTATGAATTCTTAGTAATGCCCTTTGGATTGACTAATGCCCCATCAACATTTCAGGCATTGATGAATGAAGTGCTTAGACCATTGTTAAGACAGTTTGTATTAGTGTTTTTTGATGATATTCTGGTGTATAGCAGGGATTTGGATGAACACAAACTGCATCTACAGGCAGTTTCACAGATATTACAGCAACAAGAGCTACATGTGAATGAAAAGAAATGTAATTGGGCTCAGCAATCTCTAGAATATTTGGGCCATTTGATTTCAGGAGAGGGTGTATAGGCAGATCCCAAGAAATTAGCAGCTATGAGTAAATGGCCTATACTTAAGGACATTAAAAGCTTGAGGGGATTTTTAGGGTTGACAGGATACTATAGAAGATTTGTGAAGGATTATGGAAAATGGGCACAGCCATTAAATGCTTTGCTGAAAAAAGATGCATTCAAGTGGACAAAGGAGGCTGAGAATTCATTTGAAAAGCTGAAAGAAATGATGAGTAATTTACCTGTTCTAATGGCTCCTGATTTTTCTAAACCATTTGTGCTGGAAACTGATGCATCAGGTGTAGGATTAGGAGCTGTGTTATTACAGGAGGGCAGGCCCTTGGCATTTTGGAGCATGGCTTTATCAGGCAGAGGACAGCTTAAATCAGTTTATGAAAGGGAGCTAATGGCAGTGGTTCTAGCTGTGAAGAGATAGAAACATTATTTGTTGGGAGGGAAATTTATTATAAGAACTGATCAACAAAGCTTGAAGTTCCTAAATGATCAAAGATTGTTGACTGAGGAACAATTTAAATGGGCTGCAAAACTGATTGGATATAATTTTGAGATTCAATATAGACCTGGAAAAGAAAACATTGTGGCTGATGCCTTGTCTAGACAATTCCAATTTTCTGCTATTACAGTGGTAAAAGAAGAGGAGTGGACAGATTGGGAAGATGAATTGAAAGCCGATCAGCCATTGTATGAGCTTTTTCAAGGCATTGTTACCAAGACAGTGGAGAAACCTGGCTATGAAGTGAAGGGAGGAAGGTTATATTACAAAGGCAGGTTAGTGCTACCAAAGAATTCTACTAGAATTCCTTTAATTTTAAAGGAATTGCATAACTCCCATATAGGAGGACATTCTGGTTTTTTTAGAACATATAAAAGGGTGACTGATGTGGTTTTTTGGCAAGGAATGAAGAAAGATATTAAGGAGTTTGTAGCTGAATGTGATACCTGCCAAAAGAATAAGAGCAGTACATTGTCTCCAGCTGGATTACTTCAACCATTACCTATTCCAACCAAGGTATGGTCTGATATATCAATGGATTTTATTGGGGGATTACCAAAAGCACAGGGAAAAGATACTATTCTGGTGGTAGTAGACAGACTGACTAAATATGCACATTTTTTGGCCTTGTATCATCCATACACAGCTAAAGAAGTAGCTGAACTTTTCATTCAGGGGGTGGTTAAACTGCATGGGTTCCCTACTTCAATAGTTTCTGATAGAGACAGGAGGTTGTTCATGAGTTTATTTTGGAAAGAGCTCTTTAGAAAAGCTGGAACTGAGTTGAAAATGAGCTCTGCATACCATCCACAAACAGATGGGCAGACTGAGGTAGTGAATAGATGTTTGGAGGTTTATTTGAGATGCATGACAGGCAGCAAACCCAAGCAGTGGCCAGCTCATTTGGTTTGGGCAGAGTTTTGGTTTAACACTAACTATAACATTTCTGCCAAGATGTCTCCTTTTGAAGCACTTTATGGACAGAAGCCTCCCTTATTGATTAAAGGGGCTGATGTTCCTTCTAAGTTGGAAGAAGTTAACAAATTGTGCAAGGACAGAGATGAGCTTTTACAGGAATTGAGGGAAAATTTGTTGAAATCACAAGATCAAATGAAGAAGCATGCTGATAAGCATAGGAGGGAGTTGACTTTTGAAATGGGAGTTTGGGTTTTTCTAAGAATACAGCCTTATAGAATGAGATCCTTGGCTAAGAAACCAAATGAAAAATTGAGTCCTAGATTTTATGGACCCTATAAGGTCATTCAGAAGATAGGTGCAGTGGCCTACATGTTGGAACTTCCTGCTGGAAGCAAAATTCACCCTGTTTTTCATGTATCCTTGCTTAAGAAATCAGTGAAGGCAAACTGCTCTCCACAACTATTGCCAGCAGTAATGAATAAGCAATGGGAACTTCAGATGAAACCAGAAAGGATTCTGCAGCAGAGACAAAATGAGAAGGAGCAGCAAGAAATACTAATCAAATGGCAAGGTCTACCTCACCATGAGAACAGCTGGGAGCTGGCTGAGGACATGATGAAGATCTTTCCTGAATTGGACCTTGAGGACAAGGTCCAGCTTCAAGGGGAGGGTATTGATAGAGGTAGATGGGGTCAAGTGTATTCTAGGAGGTGTAAATAGGAATTAGCTGTTGAGATAACAGAATGAGAGTTAGTTATAATTAACTAACTCAGCAAAGGTATAAAGGGAAGGAAGAGAGAAGGGAGAGGGAGGAGAGAACTGAGTGAGGAGGTTGTGTTTCCCTCGAAGAAACACCAATTGTAACTGCTGGAGTTTACTCCATTCAGAATAAAGCCATTTTCGAAGGTTCCATTTTTCTATTTCTCCTGATCCAGTTCCTATTACGTAGGTTCATCAAAGGTTATGCCACCATTGCAGCACCTTTGACTCATCTCTTAACTAAGGATCAATTCGGATGGACTCCAAAGGCACAGTGAGCTTTTGACAATTTAAAAAATGTTGTCGGTAAGGCTCCGGTCTTAATTCTACCCAATTTCTCCTTGCCTTTTGTATTGAAAACTGACGCCTCAGGAGTGGGCATGGGAGCAGTTCTATCTCAGCAGAACCATCCCATTGCTTTCTTCAGTAAACCATTTTTCCCAAAGCTTCTTAATGCTTCGACCTATGTTCGAGAATTATGTGCCATTACTACTGCAGTGAAGAAATGGCACCAATATCTCTTGGGTCATCATTTCACCATTCTTACCGACCACCGGAGTCTCAAAGAATTAACCCAGGTTATCCAAACTCCAGAGCAGCAATTATATTTGGCAAGATTGATTGGATATGATTACTCTATTCAATATCATTCTGGAAAGTCAAATAAGGTCGCAGATGCCCCGTCTCGGATTCCAGAAACACAGCTTGGAGCTTGTCTTTTACTCTCTGTACCCAGTTTCACGTTTCTACAGGAACTCAAAGGGCAATTACTTCATCCTAAATTTATTGCTTTGCGAGACGCTATCCAGAGTAATTCAACTGATCAAGTGGATTACACCATTACTCAGGATCTGATTCTTCATAAGGGTCGTATTTGGTTACCAAAAAGGTTTCATATCAAAGTGCTGCTCGAAGAATTTCATACCATCCCCACAGGAGGGCATATGGGAAGCATAAAGACTTTTGCAAGGGAAGAGGATGTTCAACAATTTATCTCAACATGCCGCAACTGTCAACACACTAAGTATGACACAATGAAACCCACGGGATTACTTTGCCCTTTACCAGTTCCATCTCGTCCTTGGGAGGATATATCCTTGGACTTCATTATTAGGTTACCTGCTTACAAGGGCCACACGACTATTCTGGTTGTGGTGGATCATTTTTCCAAAGGTATACATCTAGGAATGTTGAAACCTCATTACACAGCTTACACAGTTGCTTTTCTGTTCATGGAAATTGTTGGGAAACATCATGGGATGCCTCGTGGCTTAGTGCCTAATCGTGATCCTCTATTCATCAGCTGTTTTTGGCAAGAACTTTTTAAGTTAAGTGGTACCCAATTACGCATGAGTTTGGCTTATCATCCTCAATCGGATGGCCAAACAAAGGTCTTAAATCGAGTAGTGGAGCAATACCTTCGTTCTTTTGTTCATAATCAACCTTCGAATTGGGGAAAATTCCTAATGTGGGTTGATTGGTCTTACAATACCTCAAAACACTCCAACACGGGTGTTTCTCCTTATGAGATTACTTTTGGTAAGAAACCCCCCAGCATTCCTCAATACATTGCAGGAACTTCTACAGTAGATGCAAATGATGATATGTTAACCAATAGAGAAGCTGTGTTTGATAGTTTAAGAAAGAAATTGATCAAGGCACAAGAAAACATGAAGCAGTTTGCTGATAAGCATAGGAGAGATGCACATTTTGCAATTGGTGATTGGGTAATGGTCAAGTTAAGACCCCATAGACAGACATCCACTACTGGTGCTCCTTATTCAAATTGTGGATCAAATTGGCCAAACGTTTATATGGTCCATTTCAAATTGTGGATCAAATTGACAAGGTAGCTTACAAGCTTCAACTTCTAGAAGGATCGCATATTCATCCAGTATTTCATTGCTCCATATTTAAACCAGTCCAGCAATTGACAACAGAGACAAGCAGCCCCGTTATGTTACCCACCACTGAAATTGACAATCATCCTGTCATTACACCTCTTGCAATTCTCAACACCAAATGGGACTATTCCAAGCCTGAACCAAAGTTCATGGTGCTGGTCCAATGGACAGGTTTACATCCTGATGACACTTCTTGGGAGGAATGGTCTGAGTTGAAAGCTTCTTATCACCTTGAGGACAAGGTGTTTTTGGATGGCATGGGGGATGATAGAAAAGAAGCTACTGAGCAAGATATTACAAGTGAAAGGCCCAAAAGGAGGATTATTCCACCAAAACATCTAGAAGACTATGTTTAACCAATTCTGTTAGAAAATGTTGTGCTGGCACTATAGTACTGGTTGTTCTAGATTATAGGAATATAATTTGTCTGCCATTATATTCTCTTATTTCTTTTATTGTTGTGCAGCATCTTTCCGTTATTTGCTTTTGACAGCATGAGATGCTATAAATATGGCTATTGTAAGGAGTAAAAGGGGCAAAAATAATATTCCTTTTTTCCTTACCTTTGTGCTTGGAGGTCCCTAGTCCTTGAATTCTAGGAAACTTGCTCTGTGTTCTTAACAGGAGATATCAGCATTCAGCAAGCAGCATGACAAGTGTGTATGGGTGAACTGAAATTTATAGTCTACAATAAGAAGTGATTGCCTGTGGAAGAAGGCTAAAACAAGTGCAATGCCACAGCCACTTAATCAACAACCAAATCTCTTCCCACTAGGTGGGGTCAGATACATGGATCAAATGATGTCATAATGTTCTATTGTAAACGTAGTTGCTTAGTGTTCACAGGTAATAGAAATGTTAAGGTGGTTGACAGTAAAAAAAATGATTGAGTTCCTGCAAAAGTTCAAGTTTTGACTTTTGAGATATTGAAATGTTCAGTAAATTTCAAAGGGCAACCTCAAAATTACCTTTTGGCAGAACATAAACTCAAATGTATAAAACAATTTCTTACAGTTGACTACTCTACTACAGAACACTCAAGTTCTATTTTTGATTTTAACAAAAAGGAAATCCAAATATAAGGAGACTCAGGAGAAAGTACATTCATATACATTATTAAGAACATGTTGCAAAGTATTTGCACTTGCCTGACGCAATATTGTGGAAAATTGGCGCATAAGCTCTTGCATTCTCTTAGCAGAAGAAGGTTCTGTATGTGATGCATCTTGCGGTGGCTTTTTGGTGCCAGTAATATGCTTCTCCCTGCCCTTCTCTTTTACAAGTGAGCCACCTTTAGAGTTATTACCTTGAACGTTTTCAGTGGATTCATAGAACTGTTCAACCTCAGTCACTTGCTTCTCAAGCTGTACAAGGCACTATAAGATTAGTTTTCAACTTGGAATGTCATAGTACAAAACAAACAATAAGCCCACAATTGCATGGTAGCAAAGTTCCAATTACCACTTAAACTTATTATATAAAAAAATTATGGCACCCACCATGTTATTATTTTCGTAAATATATTAATAGCTTTTGAATGGTAAAAGACTTGCCAATGTCTACCTACTCAGTGGTGCTCACACAAATAAATTTTTTATCTTTGTTCATTCAAATTCAACTAAAGTAAGTTGCATTTAATTCTGTGCAAATTTTTTCCATTTGTGACATACCCTTCTTTCTCTAATCTTCATTTAGAGAATGACACAACAGTATACATCCAAATACGTATTTTGGTTCCACATTTGTGGGTTTATTCTCCTTAGTTATTTCTCTCCTTTGTTCTGTCACACAGCAAGTATAGGCTTAACTCTGAATCAGTGTTATCAATTTCGGCATATATTTTCTAGAAGAGCTGCAAGGTATACAAGTACATGATCAGCTACAGGATTCTTGGGTTTGGGAGGGTGATCCGAGTGGGAAATACATGGTGGGAAGCGCATATAATTGCTGAATAAGGAGGAAAACACTCAGAACCAAGAGGAGGTGTTTAAGGTTATGTGGAAGTTAAATATCCCTAGCAAAGCCTCATGTTTTGCCTGGAGGCTGCTAAGGGATTGCTTACCTACTAAGAAGAATCTAAGCAGCAGGAATATTCCACTATCTGATATCAGCTGCCCTTTCTGTAGGTGTTCTGAAGAGGACGCGTCACATCTATTTATCAGTTGCCTTAAGATTATGCCATTATGGTGGGAGTCCATGAACTGGATAAACATTCAAGGGGCACTCCCAATAACTCCTAAAGAACATTTTTTACAGCATGCCTACTACGGTCCCAATGATCTTAAGACCAAGCTACTACGGTCCCAATGATCTTAAGACCAAGAGATGGCAGATATGGTGGGTAGCTCTGTCATGGTGCATTTGGCACCATAGAAACAGATAGTGTTCCATGGTGCCAGCTTCAACGGACATAAGCTGTTGGAGGATGCTCTTTTTTTTTTTGCCAGTCCTGGTTATCTAACCTAGAGAAAGGATTTAATATCTCTTTCCACTTCTGGTCTAGTCATATTAAGGAAGGTTTCTGCTTTAGGGGGAGGTTTTAACAGAAGTGATTTCTCTTTTGGAGGGGTGTGAGCCTTATCTTCAGCAAGTTCTTTGGCTTTCTAGTCCATGCACCTCACATGTATTAGATAGCCACAGTTTTGTTTTATCTGTTGATAGGTTGTATTTTTTTGTTATACATGTACCTTTTTCTCTCATATATATAAATATAATCTTTGTTGAGCAAAAAAAAAATTCGGATCAGTCCCGATCATAGTGAGTCACTGTGTCAATGGTCAAACTACATGAACTGCTATTATTTTGTATAGGTAAAATTTTGTACTGAGATATGTATAGACATAATATATTTCCATATATGCATGGATAAATGTATTAGCATAGTGGTTTAATTATTTTACATATCTCTAGAGACCAAGGATCTCATGAAACCAAATTTAAACATGAAAGCAATTTATGTTTGAAAATTTGAAAATCACCTTAAGTTTGAAAATTTTGAAAACCGCAATGGAGAAGCAAAAACAATCTGAATTTGAAAACCTGATGGGAGATGACATGAAGGGACTTGTATTGAGTGTACAGGTATTTGGAAACAATGAATATTCAATGTGAAGGGACATATACAGGTATAGGGAAATGGAGACCAGCGTGAAATGCAAGGACTTGTGTGTAATGACCAAAACCGAACCAAGCCTGACCACTAAACGCCGAGTTGATTAGGTCATCACCGACCACCGCGTTGAATATATACTTATTAATCTCGGATAGCGGCGCGTAGCGGCTACCCCTAAAAAATGCTATAGCGCTATAGCGGGTAGCGCTACACCACAACATCGAAGTATATAAAAGTTATTCCAGAGTTACGTGCCTATCTTCCTCTTCACTATTGTGTCTCTTCGACTCTACGTATGCGAGAAGAAAATAATCAGGGGGTACAAATACCAAATCAGGGGTGTTTCCAATACCTATCACACGTACTGCCTACGTTTGGATTTTTTTTGCTTAAAAAAGGTAAACTTTTCCTGTTTTACCGAGGCTTATTAATAGCGGCGCACCCTCAACCTTTCGTCTTCCTCAACGGCTCAACCTTTCGTCTTCCTCGACATTTCTTTTCAGCCGCACCGCACCCGCTTTTCAGCTGCACCACACCCGCGATAGCGGCCGCTATCGCTGCTACACTTCGTCTCATTGTCGCGATGCGGTCTGTGGCGGCCAGCCACCGCACCGCAACGCTACTCCTGGAAAGCGCGCAATAGCGCTGCTATTAATAAGCCTTGAATACTTATCTGTTCTAATATTACAACCTGACTGTTCCAACCGGAAAATCCAGTCTGATAACACTGCTTGGTATTGATTAATTTCACTCTATGAAACAAGTAATTTATGTATAATACGTTAGTTATGTCAAATTTGTTACATAATAAATCACCCATGTGATAGTTAAAATTTCCTTTACATATAGCTCACATGATATTCATTTCTGCCCCTTGAACTAAATTCTTGGCTGTCGATCGTAAGCTACAATTAATACAACAACAATAATAATAACCTAATAGAGCGCAACCACAGATTTATTAGATTTCATTTCCAGTTAAATTTCTAGGGTTGAGATAATTCACACACAAAGTCCTAATGAGAGAAAAAAAATACTCAAAAAAAATTCCTGTGGCTGCTGCTAAACCAACTTCAAGTTTGGAAAATCAGGAACAGCAAGGATACATAGTAGATAACAACAACAAGAATAACCTAATAGAGCGCAAACACGGGTTTATTAGATTTCATTTCCAGTTAAATTTCTAGGGTTGAGATAATTCACACACAAAATCCTAATGAGAGAAAAAAGAATACTCAAAATAAAATTACTGTGGCTGCTGCTAAACCAACTTCAAGTTTGGAAAATCAGGAAAAGCATGGATACATAGTAGATAACAATAATAACCTAATAGAGCACAAACACGGGTTTATTAGATTCCATTTCCGGTTAAATTAATTCACACACAAAGTCCTAATGAGAAGAAAAAAAATACTCAAAATAAATTACTGTGGCTGCTGCTAAACCAACTTCAAGTTTGAAACATCAGGAAAAGCATGGATAGATAGATAGATAGATAAATAGGTATAGAGATGGAAGAAGAAGAAGAAGAAGAAGAAGAAGAAGAAGAAGAAAAGGAATGGAGGACCTTATTGACTGTGGTGAGAATTTGATTCACAGAAATCCTGAAAGGTACCAAATGATCATCAGGATGAAGAGGATCGGCGTCCATCACTGGGAAAGTGAAATGGCTGAGATGAGAGAAACACAGACGTTTCACGGCACCCGTTCTCTCTTTAAATGCCACCGCGCTGTTTCGGTTTCGTTTCGGCTCTCTCTATTCTAATGCGTCATGGCTTCTTCTAGTCGACTGACAACTCATGAATTCATGCGTCTATTAATTTTTGTTATTAATTGTACTTTTTGTAGGTATTTATTATCGTGATTTCACGGATTTATTTAGAAAAAATTATAATAATAATAATAATAATAATTATAATAGGAGTTTGTTCACATACATTAAAACATTTTAATAATCTATATCAAATTATATGAAAAAAATATATAATTATTTTTTATGATAAAAAATTTATTTTAAAATAATATAATAATTTAATATTTATATTTTAAAAATTCATTTATTTCTTTCCTCTATTTATTGTCTCTCCTCTCTCACTTCAAAAACACTTAATTCTCTATCTTTCCCAACTCATTCTTTCTCCTCTCTTTAATCCCTCATACCATTTTTATGTAATTTGTAAGAACCAAAAATATAAACATTAAAATTATTATATTTTAAAATAAATTTATCATAAAAAAAATAATTGAATTTTGATTCAAATAATTTGATATAGATTACTAAAATACTTTAATATGATATAGATTATTTTATCATAATATAATAAATTATTAAAAATATAAAAAAAGAAAACCTTAATAGAAAAAAAGAGAAAAAGATAAAAAGTTGAGAAGAGAGAGAAAAGAGAAAATTATTATAAAATTTGAAAAGAAAGAAAGGAAAAAGGTGAAATAAATAGTCGATAAAAAACCAAAATATCCTTATAATTAATCAAAATCAACAATTTAAAAAGGTTAAAATTATATTTGTGTTAATCTAAAGAGTGATTCTTCTATATCTCACTTTTTCTATTCGCTGATAACTCATAAATTCATGTGCTTATTAAATTTTTTATTAATTAAACTTTTTTAATTATTTATTCCGTAGGTTCTTAGAAGTTCTATATCAGAGCAAAGAAGATAATAGGGAGTATTAACACGATATATTACAAAATGTTCTTTAAATTCATAAATAACACAATTATGAATACAACTAGGTTTATAATAAAAAGTATAATATATTTTTATCATAATTTCAGGAAAACTTACTTAGCTTATTGTTGTAGAAGAAACAAACGAAGAGAGTAGCTGAAACTTTGAAAATTACATAAACGATTTTTAGATTGGAAAATGGCTCGTGCCTTCTTCATTGATAATACATCTATTTATAATACAAAGGAAGGAGTTCCTGATCCTAAAGGATAGGATTCCTTATCTTAATAGATAAACTTACAGGGATTACGTAATCTAACTGGCCATACAAAATTTTACAAGTGGCCTTATCTTATCTACAGAATCTTACAATAGTAGACATTATTAATATTTTCTTGCCGACACTTCCCATTGGCTATCTAGTCTTGTCACTCCTTTATTCAGATAAATCCTCTTGGTTGAAATAATCCAACATGTCCTTATTTTTCAGATAAGGATTTGATTCAGTACTGCTCCCTTCATCTTTTAACTTTAACGATTTATTGCTGGAAGATCCTCCCAAAGCCTTCATCTTTATTAGTCTTTCTTGAAATTCTTCTTGAGAAGTTGTTGTTGCGAGTTCTGCCATTATTTGTTTCTTTTCAGCTAAAAATAAAGCTTCTTTATCTAACTGGGACTCTTCTTGGGGTTTTGAAATCTTATTTGTTTTTGCCCAATTAATGATCTTTTCTCTATTAACCAAGTTAATATCAAATTTTTTCCACCATTTTACTTTAATTTGTCTTAATAATAAACAGATATCAGTAACTTCATCCAGTCTTGAAAAGGTATATGTCCACGTCATTATCCACGTAATTCCTTGTGAAGCTATAAACGATATGAACTGGTATCCTTTGACAAAGGTAGTCTGCTCTTTGAAAAACATATAAACATTCTCTATTTCTTTTGGGAAGAGACTCCTGGTTGGTCTAAAATCCCAAAACCATTTGATGAACCATTTGGGAAATTTTAATGAAATTCCTCCTTTAAACCAAATAAACCAGGAATGTTTATCAGGTTTAAAATATATCATCTTGTGCCAAGCATCCATATAGTCATAATAATTATATTCTTGAGGATTAAAAACTCTTGAAAACTTCTTAGAGACGAACAATGGTTGTCCCCAGTCTTGCTCTTGCTCTGACAAAATATTTATAATTTTTATCTTGGAAAACTGTATCACTCCTTCTTTGTCCTTGTTATGCTTTATTTCTATAGAATCAGTGTCAACTAGAATAAACTCATAAAAGGTTCTATCTTTAAGGTCATGGATAAAAGGATATTGGATATTTTCAGGGAAAAGTTTATTGGCTAATTCAACAGGATTTAATTTTAACTAAGATTTTTCTGCTACTAATATGGGTATTACTTCTTCTTTATCTATATAATCAGGATCATTTTCTGTATCGGTTTTGAAAGTGGAAGAGACAGGTGAAGAGGGATATGATTTTTGGAAATCTCTAGGTCCTATCAGGGTATTGAAATATTGGAGAGGCTGATATTTATTAGTGACTATTAAGGGTCTAGGTATTGATCCTATTGGTGGTAATGCTTTTGAAGGCTGGGTTAAAGGATTGGTTTTAACTATTTCTGCCAAGGTAGTATTTGGTCTAAGAGAAGGGTGTGTATATGGCTTAATATTGGGACTAATCTCCATTCTGGAAGTACCAGTAGGGGGCAGAGCCCGTATTGACTGCTTCTCTTTATTTGTTCCCAGTGGGGGACCATATTGATCTTTATCCATTTTGATTTCTGACCTGTCAACTTTCTTACTCATGTTGAGCCCTGTAAGAATTCTCTGGTTAAAAAATCGGGTAAAAAATTTGTTTCTCCTTTTATATGTTCAATCTCAAAGTCAAAACATGATAATAAAGCTTGCCATCTGGCGAAAATATGTTTAGAAACCAAATTCTTAACATCTTTTTGTAAAACAGAAGGTGTTGCTTTACAGTCGGTTCTTATCAAAAACTTTTTATTAAATAAATCATCTTGGAATTTTTGTAAACATAATACAACTGAAAGTAACTCTTTTTTCACAGTAGAATATTTCTGTTGAGCCGGATGCCAAATACCTGAATGATATCTGACAATTTGTTCTGGTGACTCTCGATTTACTTTCTGCTTAAGAATTCCCCTATATCATATTTCTGACGCATCTGTTTCTACTATAAGAAAAGCATCTGGATCTAGAATTCCTAAACAAGGAAGTTTTTTAGCTATTTTCTTTATTTTTTTTACAGTTCTAGTCATTTCTTCTGACCATACCGGAGGAGTTTTCTTTAATCGTGCATATAATGGCGCACAAATTATTCTAATATTGGGAATGAAGTCAGCTATATAATCTATACATCCTAAAAATCTCTGTAATTGAGTTTTATCTTTTATCTCATCATGAAATTTTTCAGTAAATTCTATTGATCTTTGAATTGGAGTTATAGTTCCTTGATATATTTCATATCCTAAGAATCTAATTTTTGTCTCAAATATTTTTATTTTTCTTTCAGAAACTACTAGACCATTTTCTTTTATTATATCAATAAAATTTTCTAAATGTTCTATATGTTGATTTATTGTTTTAGAAAATACCAATATATCATCTAAATATACTATTGTGAAGTCTGAATGTTTATAAAATATATCGTTCATTATATTTTGATATTCACTAGGTGCATTTTTTAATCCTTGAGGCATTACATTCCATTCATAATGTCCAAAAGGAACTACAAAAGCTGTTTTATAAAATCCAAGTTTAGGCTCTGATATCACTATATCAAGGAACTACAAAAGCTGTTTATTAAACTTGGCCGAGATATCATATCATATTGTTACTGCTTATCTTTATTATTCTCAATATTTTAATATGTATTAGATGAACATATAATAAAAGGTTATAATTTTATTCATTTAGGATTAATTCAGGTAGCCACAAAACCTAATTATCGATTAGGAGTAAACAGTCCAATATTATTATTACTAAGGGATACTAGACTTAAAAAATCTAATGATTCAATAATTGCAATATTAGAAAGTAACTTACATGATGGTCCCGCTTTTTTCAATTGTTTTCCTAATTTTGCCATGAATTTAAATAATGAATTTACTAGTAAAGCTATAAAATTACATGTTAAATTGCCAGATGAAATTATACAAGAAGCCTCTGGTGCTATACAAATAATTTATAGAATATATTATAAGGTAACAAAAATAGATTATAATTTTAGAGCTTTAAGATCATCACCAAAGGATGAAACAATATTAATAGAAGCTAATCTTAAAAAATCTGCAGTACAAGTACCTAAAAAATTAAGGCATGAAGAAATAATAAATAAAATACCAAAAGAATGGTTAATAGAAGATGTGATGCCAGAACCTAGAATATATAATACTCAGGTTAGAGAAATAATTCAAGAAGGCCCTAATATTAGGTTAAAAATGAATAGATCAACATCATTAAAAATAAATGAACCCCAAATGATATATAAAGGACATCCATCAAGACATTCTGTTAGTGGATCTACCATAGATTTAGATCTAACATGATTAGATAAAAGTAATCCAAAGGTCTCTATGCCTATTTATCAAGGAACAGAGGAATCACCACAATATTCCCCTACTAGATCACAAGTCTTAAATACTTTATCCAGAGAAACTACTTTTCAAATAGATAAAGAGTGGATTAGAAAATATTTTATGGAATATTATAATAAAGATTATAGAAAATGGTATTTTTCGAAATATAATAAGGAAGAAACAGAAAAATTTAGACAGGAATACTATAATTATATGGAACAGAATGAAATTAATGTATATTTCTTTGATTGGTTCTTTAACATACAAAGAAAAGTAATAAGGCCAATAACTAAAATAGTCACGATGTGGAAAACTATAGATGATAAAATAATAGAATCAGAATATCCTTCTCATAAAGGAGTAAAATTACAGTTAACTAAGGATTTAGAAGTAGAAGCATCTCCTTTTAAAGATGTTATAGAAGAAAATAAAATTATAGAAATAAAAGATATAAGAAAAATACATCATCAGTTAAATTATTCTAATATTATGTTAAATACTATGTCAACCCATTTAGACAGAATAGAAAACCAATATAATGGGTCTAGTACTTCAGGAACTAAATCAGTAATAAAACCTATTGATAAACCCATATATAAAATAATAAATGTACCTCAAAAGGATTTAGATTCAATAAAATTAGGAAATCAAACAGAAATTAAAATAGAAGAAATAAGGAAAAATTTAGAAAAATTAAGTATAGAGAAATTTACAATAAATACTTTACAAGAAGATGATATAGAAATTAATAAATTAAGAAGAAATTTAAACCCTTATCCTAAACTTAGAAATTATTATCCAAGAACTACCCCAGCTGATGTTCAATATGAGGAACGTGGAGATTTACGTCAAAACGTTTACTCTGGAACAGAAATAGCTGAATGGAATATAGATGGAATGAGTGAACAACAAATTTTAGATTTTACTTGTCAAATGACTATGGCTGCTATAGCTTATAAAACCAAGGGAGTATCTGATAGAAATACTGCTATGGCTATAATACAAGGATTTACTAGACAATTAAAAGGATGGTGGGATAATCTTTGTACAGAAAATGAGAGGAATATGATATTAAATAGTGTAAAATCTGAAACCCAAGAACACGATGCCGTTGCTACACTTATTTACTCTATAATCCAAAATTTTATAGGAGATCCAAATGTTTTTAAAGAAAGAATAGGAAATCAATTAACTAATTTATATTGTCCAACTATGTCTGATTATAGATGGTATAAAGATACCTTTTTATCTAAGGTAACTCTTAGAGAAAATGGTTATGCAGGATTTTGGAAAGAAAAATTTATAGCGATTACCCAAACTTTTTGCTGAAAAGGTTAGGATAAATTTAGAAAGACACTTTCAAAAGCCAGTAGCTTATGATAGAATAACATATGGTCAGATTCACAACATTATAGTAGAAACTGGAATACAAGTTTGTACTGATTTTAAATTACAAAATAAAATGAGAAAAGAAAATATGACTAATAAGCAAGAATTAGGAACATTCTGTCATCAATATGGAATAGAAATAATAAGAGCTCCTAGTGCTCAATATAAAAAGAAATATAAGAAACCTATAAAAGAATATAAATATAGAAATAAGAAGAAACATAATCATAAATGTGAAAATCAAAATAATAAAAAATCTTATAGAAAACACTATAAAAAGAATAATAAAAATTATAAGAAGAAAATTACTTGTTGGAAATGTGGAAAAGAAGGGCATTTTGCTAATAAATGTAAAACCCAACAAAAGATAAATGAATTAGAATTGGATGAGGAAATTAAAAACAAATTATTAAAAATAGTAATAAATTCTGAGCCAGAAGAAGTTTCTTCAGATTTAGAAGAATCTGAGGATGAGGATGAAATAATATATCAGGTAGAGGATGAAACTAGTAGTAATTCGTCTAGTAATACATAAGACAATTGTTGTTTAGGACCAAAAATGTGTACATGTAAAGAATGTAAGACAATAAATATGATACCCAAAGAGCATACAAATACTTTAATAACTATAATAGAAAAATTGGAAGATTCACCTTTAAGAGAAGAATTTATAAATCAACTTTATGATCTAATAAAACAAGATAGGACAACTAGAGAAGAAATTAAGCCAATAGATATGAAAGAAATTTATAATAGATTTAGAGAATCTAAACCACAAATAACCATAAAAGATTTACAAAAAGAAATAAAAATCCTTAAAAATGAAATAAAAGAATTAAAACAGAATGATGTAGCATTAGAATACAAATTATTAGAATTAGAAGGAAAAGAAATCTTAAAAAGGCAAGAAGATAATTCGGGAATAGGATATGAAGAATCAGAAAATACTTACCTTAATCTATTAAGGTTAATAACCACGCATAAATGGCATTGTCCGATAACTTTAGTAATAAAAGAAGAGAGATTTGAATTTATAGCTTTAATAGATTCCAGAGCATATGTGAATTGTATACAAGAATGATTAATACCTACTAAATATTATGAAAAATCTACATAAAGGATTTCTAGTGCTAATGGTACGAAAATGAATATCCAATATAAGATATCAGATGTAAAAATTTGTAAAAATAAAATATGTTATAATACTTCGTTTGTATTAATAAAAAATATGAATTGTGAACTAATACTTGGAACACCTTTTTTAACATTATTATATCCTTTTCAAGTAACGGAAATAGGATTAAAAACAGAAGTTTTGGGACAACAAATAACATTTGAATTTATAAAACCTCCAAAAAGCATAGAGTTAAATCTATTAAAAGAATCTTCAACTAGTATAATAGATAAAAAGATAAAACATATTAATTTCTTAAATAAAGAAATACAATTTAAAAGAATAGAGGAACAATTAAAAAATTCTAGCATAAAAGAAAAAAAATCTAGGATAGAAGAAAAAATAAAGAAAGAAATTTGTGAAACGACTCCCATAGCTTTTTGGAATAGGAAAAAGTATGAAATAAGTTTACCGTATATTGATAATTTTAATGAAAAAGACATTACAACTAAAGTCAAACCTATACAAATGAATCAACAATATTTAGAATATTGTAAAAAAGAGATTAATGAATATCTTGATAAAGGATTAATTAGACCATCAAAATCCCCTTGGAGTTGTACAGGAATTTATGTAATGAAAGCCTTTGAAGTAGAGAGAGGCACTCCAAGATTGGTATTACACTTTGAAAGCTGTTTTATTAAAAAACACTTAATTCTCTATCTTTCCCAACTCATTCTTTCTCCTCTCTCTAATCCCTCATACCATTTTTATGTAATTTGTAAGAACCAAAAATATAAACATTAAAATTATTATATTTTAAAATAAATTTATCATGAAAGAAATAATTGAATTTTGATTCAAATAATTTGATATAGATTACTAAAATACTTTAATATGATATAGATTATTTTATCATAATATAATAAATTATTAAAAATATAAAAAAAGAAAACATTAATAGAAAGAAAGAGAAAAAGATAAAAAGTTGAGAAGAGAGAGAAAAGAGAAAATTATTATAAAATTTGAAAAGAAAGAAAGGAAAAAGGTGAAATAAATAGTTGATAAAAAACCAAAATATCTTTATAATTAATCAAAATCAACAATTTAAAAAGGTTAAAATTATATTTGTGTTAATCTAAAGAGTGATTCTTCTATATCTCACTTTTTTTATTCGCCTGATAACTCATAAATTCATTTGTTTATTAAATTTTTTATTAATTAAACTTTTTTAGTTATTTATCATCTTGATTTCGTCGATTTATTTATTTTAAATTCTTTTATAAACTTGTTTTTTAATATAATAATAATATATCTTTATTTTATCATAATATAATAAACTATAAAAAATAAAAGAAAGATAAGTATAAAAAGTAAAACATAAAAGTAAAAAGGAAAAAGAAAACGTAAATAAAAAGAAAGCGAAAAAGACAAAAAGTTGAGAAATAAGAGAGAGAAATGAAAAGAAAAAAAGAAAATATTAAAATTGTATTTTTATTAATCTAAAGAGTTATGATTCATATGCGTCATCACTTTTTCTATTCGCCCCGGCAACTCATAAATTCATACACTTCTTAATTCTTTTATTAATTGTATTTTTTTAGTTATTTATTATTGTGATTTCGTGGATTTATTTTTTTAATTCTTTTATAAACTTTATATATATACATATAAAAATATATATTTTATCATAATATAATAAACTATAAAAAATTTAAAAAGATAAAAAGAAAACATAAAAGAAAAAAAGAAAAAAAAGAAAAACAAAACGTAAATAGAAAGAAAGACAAAAAGGCAAAAAGTTGAGAAGAAAGAGAGAAAAATGAGAAAATTATAAAATTTGTAAAGAAATAAAGGAAAAAGGTGAAATAAATATTTGATAAAAGATCCAAATATCCTTATAACTAATAGATGTCAACAATTTAAAAAGGTTAAAATTATATTTTTGTTAATCTAATGAGATCTGATTCTTCTGGTTATCACTTTTTTTATTCACTTGACAACTCATAAATTCATGCGCTTACTAATTTGTTTATTAATTATACTTTTTTTAGTTATTTATTATCATGATTTCACGGTTTATTTATTTTTAATTCTTTTATAAACTTGTTTTTATATAATAATAATATATCTATATGTTATCATAATATAATAAACTATAAAAAATAAAGAATAGATATAGAAAGAAAAAGAAAACAGGAACAGAAACAAAGACAAAAAAAATGAGAAGAGAGAGAGAGTGTAAACAG
>PYAF01002212.1:130009-143103 GCA_007407185.1 Glycine tomentella | reverse complement strand
AAAAAGTTGGGAAAAAAAAAAAGAGAAAATGACAATTTGGAAAGCAAGAAAGAGAAAAGGTAAAAAAAATACTTGATAAAAGGTTAAAATATTCTTATAGTTAATAGGTGTCAACAATATGAAAAGGTTAAAATTATATTTTTGTTAATCTAGAGATTTTTATATAATAATAATATATATTTATTTTATCATGATATAATAAAGGTTAAAAATATAATTTTTATTTTTTATTTTCTTAAATATCTTATTTTAGTCTTTTTATTTTTTAATTGAGATATTTTATTTCTTGCGTCTTAAAAGTTCATGATTTTAGTCCCTCATTTTTTTAATTGAAACATTTCATCTTCACTTTTAAAAAATATGTAATTTTAGTTATTGTGTCTAATTTTAAACATTGATTTATGTATTCTATAAACATTGAATGGCACATGTTTATTTATTATCCATATGATAAATGTTTTTTTAATCTTTTAATTTCTAATAAGCTTAATTTATTTAAAAAAAGAGTTAAAAAAGTACGTAGTCAAGCCTGAAATTGAATAGGGGATTAAATCGCATATTTTTAAAAAAGTGGGGACGAAATGTTTAAATTAGAAAATAAGAAGACTAAAATTGTAAATTTTTTAAAAGTGAGAGACAAAATATATTAGTTAAAAATAGAGAAACTAAAATTATATATTCAAAAAATAAGGAGATAATAATTATATTTTAGCCTATATTAAACTATAAAAGAAATAACAACATCAATATCAACAACACCTTTAATCCAAGTTAATTGGAGTTGGTGAAATGGTGGTAGATGAAACTAATGATAAATATGAGAAAGTTGAAGGAAAAAAAAGGAAGGGAAGAGAAGAAAAAGGGAAAATAGGACAACATAAATAAGGGTGAAGAAAGATGAGAAGATGAAGAAGATAAAAACTAAAAAGGGACCTATGAAACATATAGATAATAACGTGTTTAACCATCTACCAAGTTTATAGTTTTTTTTAACTCTGTCCTAAGACACAACATTGTCCGTTTATCTATATTTTGTATCATTAAATCTTGTTTAATTACCTTTTCCCAAATAATTATAAAATAAAAAATAAATAAAAAAGAAGATATAAAAAGAAAAACATAAAAAAAGGAAAAGTAAATTTTTCAGACATGGAGAACGAGTTCTTGCAGAAGATTCCTGAATATCTTCACATTGTTCAAAAAAGAATAAATTGTTTCCTTCTTTCTCTCTTCCTAAGATCTCAAAATGAGATTTATCATTAAAGAAAAAATTAGGGAGATCTTGAAAGATCTTCAATCCTTGTGGTACTATAGGGTCCACCAAAAAGTGGTCTAAAATCTCAATTTGAGATCTATCATTAAAGATACTCTAATAGTCTCTTATCATGTTTCCATGATGAAAAGTGAAAACATGTCTCAAGGTCGTCACCTCCAGAACTAGATCTCATTACAACGAAATTGGAAGCATGGGCGGTGGTCGAATGAAAGAATGTCTGACCGAATAAGGAGAACTAGCCAAGCTATATGCACGATATTTGTGAATATTTATTAAAATAAAAATTTAAAACAAAAAAGTAAAAATAAAATAAAAATATACAAACAAATTTGGAACATATAGATTTAGTTTGGGCCATTTTGTTAGTTAGTCTAATCTTGATTAAAAAATTGCAGCATATGTATTTATGCTAAAATATAAAATAATGATTTTGAATTATTTATTTATATTAAAATTAAATTAGAACAACTTAATTATGTCTACATCTATCTATATTATTATATATAAAAGTTCTTTCTTTTGCGATTTGCGCTCAAAATCTTCTTCACCTACCTTTTGCAATCTTCATTTTTCCATTAAGACCTCAATATTCATTGCATTTACTCCATATTAATTTCATTCATGTTAACTATTCTCTTACCCATCTCTCTCTCTCTCTCTCTCTCTCTCTATATATATATATATATATATATATATATATATATAAAGTTTCATGCTCAAAACCTTCACCTAACTTATGTCATCTTCATTTTTCCACTAAGCCCTCCATATTAATTTCATTATTAATGTTAATTATTCTCCTATTCATCATGTTGATAACCTCTTCATTCTCTAACTCTTTATTTGTATATTCTGTTTTGAATCTCCATTTTAATTGCATTCATTTTCATATCCAATCATGTTAACTATTATCTTACCATCATGTTGATAACTTTTTCATTCTTTGTATCTATACAAGAGTCCATGATTTTGACTATATTTTGGATACAAGACTTTGTTTTTCATACTCAAGTATTTCTTTCTATCAAGGTTTAGTTATATTGATGGTTTATTTAAAAAATATTTTAATTTTTTTGTCATGTGATATGATACATTCATGAATATTATTTGTTTTTTACTTTAATACTCAGATGGAAGATTATTCTTATTAAGATGATAACAAAGAATATATCATACACCTAAAACGACCTATTTTTCGTTGTGAAATCTCTCTTGGATATACCAATATACTTTATTTGTGGATCATAAGTATTTCTTTTACTTTATTTGATGTTGTTAGATTTATGGTAATCTATAACATGTGTGTTATACTGATATCATTGTAGGATAAGATCAAGATGACAAATTTATTTGCTTTGGAATTTTTAATGAAATTCAATGTAGTGTAGATTTGGAGGATCCTTATGGAAATGTGTTTGAGGTTAAAGACGAGAAAAAGAATAATAAAGTTTACTTGACAAAGGACATTAAAATAATTCAACATTTTTATGGTATCTTGGAAGGTGGTTGGTTGACCCTCTCATATGTTAATGAAAAAACTTTCATGTTGAATGTTAAAAATAAATATGGTGACAAAGTTACACATCCTAGAGGTCCAAATCGTTTAAACTCAATCTAAACGAAGAGTCTTCTTATGCTTATGTTTCTAAGAAAGTTGGAAATTCGTTTATGCACCAATTAATTAAGAAAGTTTTTGCAACTGATATTCATCTAACCAATAAGGTCCCAACATAGTTGGTGTAACACCTTAAATTGTTTTTCCAAAATTTTGAATCAAAAACTATTTAAATAATAAATATTGTGGAATAAATGTCATTAACTTTTAATTTCTATTTCTAAGTTGGAAAAATATCTCATCATTTTTTGTATAAATAAGATAAAATAAAATAAGGTAAAATAAGCGCATTACTTGGAAAGTGTTAAATTTTCACGTCGTAATTAAATCCGTAAACAAATGAACACAAATTGATAATATGAAGCATTTGTATGTATATAAAGCAATAAATAGTATTATGATAGAAGAAATTGGATACAACCTAAAGTGTAAACGTAGTGAAATGATTGATACACATCTGCTACATAAAAAAACATTTTCAATGAAGACCCTGCCTCCTTAAATTACATCAAAATATCAAAAAGGATCTAGGATAAGAGAAGATCACTATCCGACTAAAAGTACTAAACTACGTCTAAGGTATAAACACAGGAAGGTAATCAATCCTCCTCCTTAGATGAAGGCTCTAAATCTTGTAGAAACTCACGATACACTTCCTCCTCCTCGGGCGTCATGTCGGTGTGATCTCCTCGGTCCTCAGTGACCTACACAAGACATACTAACTTGAATCTCCAACTTAGGACATTACCTCTCACATCAAACCTCACTGGGGTCACTTTGAATTCTTGACCATCATGAGACACTTCCATTCCCAGATAAAAACTAATGTCTTTAAATCATTCCAGTCGCTGATGAGATGTAAATCCCAAGGAATGTAGCAGTATCGACGATGACCAATGGTGATGGGCGTGACATCTGGTCTATCTACTGGCACCATTTGTGCTAGAGTGTGACATGTGTACATTGACATATGTGTCTCCTGACACGGTCACACTCCTTCTGTCTGCCTACCACGCCAAGCTCACAGAGGGCACGACTTCCTCAAAAATTCATGACCCTGAAAGTTGTTGGTTGTAGGGGTAAGTCCTATGCTCCTCAAACACAACAAACAACAAACCAACAATGAACAAAATCATAGTATACAGTCTACTTAACTAATCATTGTGTGTGATTGTCTAATCAAACAACACTCTCGCGGGTACAACGTATACAAATCCCCAAGCTCCTAACTCCAAAATGTATAGTGTTGGAGCCCGTCAAGAGTTGCAAAGTGAGGCCTATGAGTTCCCTATGCCAAATGAATGCACCAAATGTCATGTAGTCATCACTCGCTAATTCCCCTAGGTTCTTTGAACCTCTCCGTTCACTATACCCTAGTATACCATGTAAATCATTCATTTCTCAATATAAACCTCGTCATCTCACAGATGGAACATAATCATATACCTCATCATTTTATAGATGGAACATAACCACATACCTCACCATCTCACAGATAGATCATAATCATATACCTCACCATCTTATAGAGGGAACATAAGGACATACCTCATCATCTCATAGATGGACCATAATCATATATCTCACCATCTTATATATGGAATCTAAGCATAACCACACCATCTCACAGATGAATCCTAATAACAAAACACGTCATCTCATAGATGAGATAGAACTAACAGTTCCTTACACTTTCTTCAATCTAGTTGCATCTTTTCGCCGCATTGTGTGAGTAGCTCTCATGTTGCGTATAACACACCAAACAAAAATTCATACAGAAAAAGAGAGAGAGAGAGAGAGAGAGAGAGAAAGAAAGAGACAGCATTCTAGGATCCTCAAGTGATAAAAATCACTTTTCACCTAATGCTATCAAATATTCGATAGCATAACAACTATATTTATAACATTCCAAAATTTTTAACAAGCAATTTGTCAAGGATCGGAAACCCCCGAACCCAAACCACAATACATACAAATAAAATGACAATATATATATATAACATAATATAAATTCGCACGCCACAAATATAATTGTCAGAGTTCACACTCTGTTGGTCTTATCATTCAACAACAATAATGATAATAATAATATACAGGCCTTTTCAAAAAATGTATTAGCAGAAAAATCATCACAATTTCAGAGCATGCATCAGTCATTAGAGTTTGTAGTTTATCTCAACAATTATATAACAATTAAATCAACAGTTCCAAAAATTAATAATTCTAAGGTAACTTTGTCTAGATGCATGATTCCCAATGTTAAGTTGCCTACTGTCTCAAATCATAATATTGCTCAGTTTTACAAAAGTTTGCTCCTAATTTATTCTCAGTGCTCTCGGTGCTCCGAGAATCAATTTTTTCACGAATCTTATATGCTACCCTACATTTTCACACCTAATAAACTCATTTTTGAGGTCAAAACTTTAATAAAAATAGTCCATAGAGCTCTCACTGCCATATTATTTTCGTGACAGATTTTATTCGATACAATGTCCTAAAACTTGTTTTATTAATAACTTTTGCTAGAAAACTCTGATTTAAGTAGAATTTAAGGCTAACCCTATGTTTTAATACTTAACAAACACATTTTTGACATAAAAAAACTCAAAGGAAAACAACTCAAAACATAGATCCAGAACAACGCAGCAAGTACGAAAATTTCAGGACAACAACATGTTCAAGGAAGTTTAACAACAAGCATCATGTTCAAGAGTTGAAGAGACCCCCCTACCTTGATGATGCTCCATGAAATTTAGAAGGAAGAATAAGCCAGTTTAGATTCAAATTTCCAACATAAGCTTGATGGAAGAAGGACTCAAGAACTCTTGCAAGAGATTGGAAGAAGAGTGAAAATGGTGTCTCCTTCGCTCTTGACCAACTTGTGAAAATGGAGGAAGAATGAACAACTTTGGTGAGTTTTGGAGTTTAAATGGATTTGTAGAGGAAGAGCATGGTCCATTGGATTATTGTGTAGGCTTATCTTAATCACTCAATTTTGACCCATGAATGACCCTTGCTCAGCAATGGAAAACATGTACATCACTACCAAAGTTGTAATTTTTCAAGGTGTAATATCACTACCAAACATGCTCATCCATATTTCAATATGAGTTGTAATTTTTCAACATGTTATAACTCTAACTTATTTTAATTATTCAAAATCATATAATTAGATACTTTAATTGGTCAGCAACTAATTACACTAAAATTTTATTTTTAAACTAGTTGTATAGTCATTTGCGAAAATGTACTCCACTTTAAACTTTTATAACTTAATTACCCCTTTTCTAATTCTATGAAATCTGGATCACCATTAATCAACCTTACATCCACTTAATTTATAACCTTACTTACATTAATTACTAATTTTCTTCTTGCAAGCTTCTAATTTCTATTTCTATACCAAAATCCAATTATTAACATCTAGGTCATTAATGAGTTAACCATTATTTGACTAGAGAATTTTCTCTAAATTATCCTTATAGTTTCTAGACTTTAGCTTAAAATCTTAAGAGTTTAACCATGCTAAGGTATCCTATGGTAATATCTCAATTTCTACCATTTCAATAGTCAAAAAACACTAGCCAAGCACACAACAAAGCAATAACACTGTCTACCACACACACATGGAAAACTGGGATGTTACAGTTGGTAGATGGTTAGGTTCCTTAATCATGCTGACATGGGTTTGATTCTCTGGCCGTGTGTATGAAAAATACTATGTTAGGAGAGGAAAAACCCACTTCGGTGATATCTATGCCTTGAGGGCTAGTCCCATGACTTCCAACTGTGGGGATACCTTGCTTCCAAAAAAAAAGATATTTCATATGTTGCATTGGTATGTTATTCTATATATATTTTTCTTTAAAATTTTTTGGGATAAAAAATAGTTATCTAATATATGATTAATTTAACAAGTAATGCCATTTAGTTTTGTTATCATGTTTTCTCTAAGAAGAACAATGTGGTGATTCTATTTGACCAATTAGGAAACAAGTGACCATACAAAATCATCTGGGAGATTGATAGTGTGGTTCCTCATGTAGACTTGTTAGTGGTTGGATTGATTTTTTGTCAAGTTAATCATCTTACATAAGGGAAATTCATAAAAGTTGGAGTTTATGAGAACAAAAGCGATGAATTATTTTTTCAGTTGGTTTAGTTATGTTTTTAATATTATTAATTCCTAGTATATGATGTGTAATTTTGTTTGAAAGAATTTTAATGATAATTGTTATGGTTGTTTTTGCAATTCATTTGGTTATCTTTTTTTTATTATTATAATCTATTTTTCATTTTGCATATCTTATGTTTTAAAGTTTGATATTCTATTCTTTTTTATTATAATCTATTTTTCATTTTTCAAACGTAAAAAAATTAAAGAAATATTTTTCGTATTACAAATATTTTGATCATGGACTCATTAATCATAAAGTTTGCTTGTATACCCTAAACATAAAGCATATGGCAAAATGGAATAATCATATTGTTATCTTATCTTAATACTAGCTTAGTGTTATGTGCCTTACAAGAGTATTAAATTCACATTTTATAATTTATAGGAGTAAATATTTTTATATTATTTTCAATTCTTAATATATTATTAATAATTTAGCTTAAATTTTAATAATTGTATGTTAGTTGATATGCCTATATATATATATATATATATATGCTCTAGAAAATTGTTATTATTGAGAGTGTTGTTCTAGGTAGGATCTGTAACACCTTAAATATTTTTTCCAAAATATTGGTTTAAAATCATTTAAATAGTATATTTGTGAAATATGCGTCATTAAATTTAGTTTCTATTTCTAAGTTGAAAAATATCTCAATCTTTTTTTTTCTTTGGAAAAAGAAGGAACACATATACATATATATTGCGCTTGATTAAGGCATGTATGTATAATTAAATTGCTCATGAATAAAGGGTTTTATCAAAATGCATTCTCTATTTAAAAGTCATTTTGAAAGTTGTTGTCATTTTTCTTCCACCCTCACACAACACTATAGTAAAATACAACTTATAAATAATATAATTGCAAAAAATTAAATTATGATAAATTGAAAGAAATACGTAATCATACTTACTGAGCCTCATTGGCCCTTAAGATATAAACATAGATGTACTGTAATAACTACAACTATTTGCAAGAAAGATAAAATATTCATCACCCCTAAAAAATATTACACAGTATCACTAAAAAGATTAATACAACAAAATATTACAACACTGAGTATAAAAATCTCCCCACCCTACATATACATCAAAAAGGGAAAATAATCCTACACTCATAGCAATCACTACCCAAGACCCAAAAGCTAACTGGGCGAAGTCATATCCTCATAAGGGTCGTTCTCGTCTCCCAAGGAATCACACTCCTCGTCTCATGAAACCATCTCTCCCTAGATACACATATTACAATTACATATTTAAATACATTATACATATATATATATATATATATTAAATTGGTATATGTCATCCACATGTTAAAACTTCCTTTAGTTTTACATGTAATACAACTGAAATTACATATCTAACAAAAAGTCAAAGAACTAACTAAGGAAGAGTTGATTAAAAAACACAACTCTTTCCCAAAAAGAAACCCAACGTCATCACGTTGGCTTGGCGGCTCCAACTAAAAAGAATCTCCCTCCAGAGTCATCTAAGGCTGCTCATCTGCTCACACGAATGAAGGTTCGCGATCATCACAGGTACCAACCACACGGTACAATAAATGCAAGGGTGAGTTTATTATGTACAACCAACAAGTAATAGATAATAGCAGTTAGAGAAGGCAATCCAAAACATCACAAACATCATCATAATACTCAATCAGTTCATCACGCAGCCAACAAGGACAGTCATTCAAATGCATTCCATAAGTCAACCTATAATGCTTAAATGATGCATGCTCCTGACTCATCTCTTAGCATGCAATGTGGTACCATCCCAAAAATAGTCCAACATAGGAAGATGATGCAGCAGAATGTTAGGGTCACTCTATCGTGCACAAGCCGCTCCCCCCACTGGTGATTGATATGCTGCTAGTATAGAGTAGTTTTTAGGCCAAATTCATTAAGAAATCAAGTATAAAAGGACAAATAAATGCTTGAATAAATATAAATTTTATGATTACTTTGTTTATCACTAATCTTATGTATATTTGATGTTAGGAGTCAGTAAAAGGGAGCAAAGGAGCAAAACAAAGAGCCAACTGCATCTGGAATCTCATGCTAACTGCGTGGAACCCATGCTAGTCGCGCCTGGCCTTCTGGAAGTTCACGCTAACCACGCCAGGGCCACGCTAATAGCACCACAATTACTAGATGTTGGTGCGACTCACACAAGAACTGGCACGACTCGTGCCAATGACATGGAAAATTCAAAATCAGGTTAAAGATAGCATAAGAATAAAAGATATTAGGGTTTTACAAACCTGGCTATAAATAGGAAAGTAATAGGACGTGTTTACACACTAACACAGAGGCAGAAACAAGAAAATGAGGCATTGAAGGAGATCAAGAATGGAGGAAGATCAATAAGAAGGCCAAGATTGAGGGGTTTGATCACTCTTCATTCTTTGTATTCTTTCTCATCTACCTTATCATTATTGTATTAAGCTAGACATAATCATGTCTGGCTAATTCCTCTTTAATTGTGGTAAATCCATAAACCAATGTAAACTCTTGTGTGGATTGAATTGCTATTAATGAAGTTTATTATAATTATTTCACTATATCTTGTTCTTTAACTCTGGTTGCCATTGATAGACTTGATCAATCTATTAGGGGTTCTAAGGGCTAGAATTCAAAATAGGGATATTGGGGTTTTAGTTTCTGAAAGCGGTAAAGTGACAGTTTCGACATTACCTAGGGATAGGTATGAAGGATTGCAAAGAACTAGATTTGCTAACTCAAAGCTTAATCTAAAAGGGAATTATTAAGGAATTAGAATTCTTGAGTAGGTTAAAGGATTAGATGACCGAGGAATCGGGATTTAACTAATTAAGTAAAGCATTTTCTTTGAGCAATTATATTAAGTGAAATTAATTATCAATTCAATTACATAAGTAGGGAGCAAAGGTTATTGTGCTTAAACCACAATTATTCCTAGTTATTGCATAATCTTTAATTCATATCGTGTTTGCAAGTCTAAATTTTAATTCAGTTTTATTCTAATTTCTAAATCCAAATCACAATCATATTTTCTCAATTATATTATTTCTTCCAATTTAAAGATATAATTACAATCAAATTTGTGCCTCAATCCTCGTGGAGACGATACTCAATTTATCACTTTATTACTTGTACGATCGATACACTTGCTGAGTGCAACAAGTTTTTGGCGCCGTTGCCGGGGATTAAGTACGCCAATTTAATTTTAAATATTTCTTTAATGTTGGAATTTTTGTTTTACTGATCTGTTTTCTTTAGTTTATGCGAGGTTTAGTTGAACCTAAAACTTTACAGTTTGATCCAGAGATAAAGAAAACTATAAGAAGAAACAGGAAGCTAGCCAAGCAAAAATAGAAAGCAGAAAATTCTAGTTCACAACTTGCAGTTGAACTAGAGATGGCTGAAAGAAATGACGACCAGCCACGACCAGAAGATGAATTAATTGAGGATATTCTCGCTCCAGTATTCATAAGACCCAATCCTAGCATCGCCAGACCACCTATAGAGGCAAACCACTTCGACATTCATCCATCATTAATTACTTTGGTGGAGAGAAGCCAATTTGGTGGTGAAGATGATGAGGATCCCCATGATTTCGTGGACAGATTCTTGCGAATTTTTGATACCATAAGACACCAAGGGGTAAGTGATGATGCGACTATACTGCGATTATTTCCTTTTGCAGTTAAAGGAAAATGTAACACCCCGTAGGTCTCCGGTGCGTTATCATTAATAATATCAGTTTAGCCCTTAAATCACAATTTATAACTTAGCGGAAGCAAAGAATCACTTTTCTTGATTTATTATGTATGAAATAAAACAAATTAAAGCAAACATTCATACAAGGCATCTAAATCACGCCCCTGCTGATCCAGTTTATCATACATGACCATAGACAGATAAATACATATCCACAATATATTCAGGAGGAAATTCATTTCATATCATAAATAGTTCTGTACATACATATACAACAGTGTCTTCACCACACCGTGGTGATACAAAAGAATATCTGTCCTCACCGAGGGTATACAGAACTATACATCATAGGTGTACATACACACCATCCCTAATCTAGGGACAAAATACATTCAAAATAAAACTGAGCCTTCAGCTCTCTCTGCTGCTTCTCAATCAAGCAGCTCAAGTCTCTACTGGGGCTTCCTGCCCTGAGACTGCTCTCCTCTGCCAGAAGAGTCACCTGAAATCATAAATCCCCACACGGGGTGAGATACACATCTCAGTAAGCTCAGGGTCCTTGGAGGAAACTCCTCCACCCTGGCCCACTTTCCACAACACATACATCAAGCAATCACAAGCAAATGGCCCACTGGCCCTCATAACAATATATTAAACATCCAAACTTGGCGGAGTTACCTCAACGCCTAAATCAACAAACATGGCAGAGCTACCTCAACGCCTATCTCAGTAACATGGCGGAGCTATCTCAACGCCTATTTCAATAACATGGCGGAGCTACCTCAACGCCTATTTCAATAACATGGCGGAGCTACCTCAACGCCTGGCAGATATCATCAACGCCTATCTAATGGCCAATAGATCTATCAGAAGCATATCATATAACAATCACAGATGCATACATATATCATTATGAAAATGCAACTACCAATGCATGCATCATGGAATGACCACCACTCCCCCGGAGTGTGGTGTGGCACACAAGATGGGAAATCATCCCCAGGGACACTGAACTTACCTGGCAATATATCACTCTGCAATCCTGTCCCTGCTCTGTGGCTCCCACCACTGACACCTTCAGTGTCAAGCCCTATTCAAGGCATATATCCATATCAAAACCAACTCAACAGGCATTCAAGCACAGCAATACATAGCATTCAGAATTCTCCTATCCTAGGGTTCAACCATTTCAGCCCAGCGCACACTAGGCCATCATAAACACATACAAGATTCACTAAGGCTGAGTACCAAGCATCTGAGTCCTCCCAGACTCAATGCAACCACATGACTGAGCATCAGCTCATTTCAGCCTCATAATTCAACATATGACTGGAACGGTCTAAGCCTCAATCCAGGTGTGATAACCCTAAGTTATGGAAATGGTTGGCGCCTTACCAACACAGGGGTGTGGCGCGGATGGCGCCAGGCTGGCGCGATCAGCGCCAGGTTCTCTGGAAAATGGCGCGAGTAGCGCCAAGGTGGCGCGAGTGGCGCCACAAGCCCTGGAGGTTGGCGCGATCAGCGCCGGAGTGGCGCGGTTAGTGCCACGGTCTCTGGAGCTCCACGCGATTGGCGCGGGTATGGCGCGAGTCGCGCCACCTGCACCGCCTTAGTGGTGCGAGTAGCGCCAGAGGTGGCGCGGATCGCGCCAGAGCTCGGGCAGGCCCAGTATAAAGGGCAGATCGCGTTTTTGGGAAGGACAAATCCCTTCTTCTTCCTCCCAACGCCCTGGACCTCCATTAATGAGTTTTCAAGCTCCCTAGAACCATATTTGTCAGCCTAAACACGTCCCTGTGACTTAGAAACGTGTTTTAACCGTTTGAAAGCTAAAAACCTTCATCAATTCCTAAGATTAGAGCAAAATCTCAACCTTCAGAGAAACCTCAGAACCTTGAGTGAGGGCGAGGACCAGAGGCGCAGAACGGACAACTGAGCTTAGGAAAGCTGTCCTCCAGCCTTGTGGGTCGCCACTGAGGTAAGAACTCTGAATTTCTTCGGTTGATTTTGAGGTTGAGAAATATGTAGATTTTGGGAATTTTGTTGCTCTGGGGCTAGAATTAGCCCAGAGTTCTGTTGGGAAACCTGATTAGAATTGTCTAATGATGAAGGAATAGGTTTCAGTGTTTGATTCTGATGACTTTGGATTTTGGCTCTGTGAATGCATAAGTGACCGGTGTAGAGGCACTTAATTGTGGTTTTCTGATATGCATGAGCCATGCCTGAGTCTATGTTGAGCCTGAGAGGCTGTTAGACCTGTGCCTGGGTTGAAGGCAAGACCGTTCTAGAGATATTCTGTATTTTGGGCCATGATTGCGACATATG
>PYAF01002212.1:99542-129909 GCA_007407185.1 Glycine tomentella | reverse complement strand
CCGCTCGGCATTGAGGGTTCTCTGCCATATAAGTTAGGCGTTGATGAGATCCGCCAGGCGTTGATGAGATCCGCCATGTTTGGATGCTTGTTATATTGTTATGAGGGCCAGTGGGCCATTTGGTTATATGATTGCCTTGTGTGTGCTTTGTGGATAGTGGGCCAGGGTGGGAATGATTTCCCAAGGACCCTGAGCTTACCGAGATATGTTATCTCACCCTGTGGGGCTTACATGATTTCAGGTGATCTGACTGGCCGAGAAGAGCAGTCTCAGGGCAGGAGGCCCAACTGAGACTGGGCTACTTGTACTAGGAGCTGGATGGCTCTGTTTTGATTATTTTAATACTATATAAGTTCTGTATTCCCTCATGAAGGGTTCATATTCTTTTGTATCACCACGGGTTGTGTGGTGTGGACTGTAGATACTTATATGTATATGTACAGAACTTTGTTATATATGATATGTAACTTTTCCCTGAGTAACAGTGTCTTATATCTGTTATCTGCCTGTATATTTAAGTTGTATGGCTTTTGATATATGATTTGAGAAACTGGATCAGCATGAGTTTGTATTGTACTTTACAGTTGTGTTATTCCATACATAATGAATCAAGAAAAACGATTCTTTACTTCCGCTGACGACTATTTGATGATAATTAAGCGCCACACTGATATTATTAATGTTAACACACCGGAGGCCTACGGGGTGTTACACCAGGCACCGTTCAACTAGTCTCTCAGGCTCAAACCAAACATAATCAAGGCTCTTGCATGTCTAGATAACAACAAGTGACTCATTCCACAGCCACACATGCATATCACAGAGCCAAGATTCAAAGTTCACCAAATCAAAAACTGAAAGCTAATCCTTTATCACTAGACAGTTCTAAACAAGTTTCTCTACAGGACCCTGGGCTAATTCTAGCCCCAGCTCAGTATGGGTTACAATATCCAGAAAACCCCAACTCTCAAAACCAACCGAAGAAACTCGAGTTTCTTACCTCAGTGGCGACCAGAAAGGCTGCAGGACAGCTTCCCCGAGCTCTGTTGTCCCTGCTGAGCTTTGATTCTTCGCCAAACTCAAGTTTCAGAGGGTTTTCTAAGGGAATGAATTTTTGCTCACAAAAAGGAATTTCTAAGAAAAGGATGAAGGATTATAGCTTTCTAATCGATTCTCTCAAGTTTCTAGGTCATAGGGAGGTGTTTAAACCAACATATAAGGTCCTAGGAAGCTTGGGCTTGCTCTAATGGAGGTCCAGGGCAATGGGAGGAAGAAGAAGAAGTTTTCTTCTTCAGAAAACGCGACCTGCCCTTAAATACTCAGCCTGCCCGAGCACTGGCGCGGATCGCGCCACCTCTGGCGCTAATCGCGCCACCATGGCGGTGTATGTGGCGCCACCAGCGCCACTCCCACGCCCCCAGCGCAAACTTCTAGAACCTGTGGCACCGCCCGCGCCACACTGGCGCCATCAGCGCTAACCTACCCTGACCTATGGCGCCGTCCGCGCCACACCTGGCGCTGACCTCATGGAAAACCAGTGAAACTTGGTTTTCCAGACCACTTCCCGCGCCACCCGCGCCGTCCATGGCCCGACTCGCGTGGGTTGGAAAACACCTGGCGCCCCTCGCTCCAGATTGACGCCCTAGGCGTGGAATTCCAGTTGGTCTGGCGCCATCAGCGCCAGCCCTGGCGCTACCCGCGCCACACCCTTCACAGGGTTTTCTGTTGAACAATCCCGGCACTGACTGCGCGGGATCTGGCGCCATCTGCGCCACAGCAAGGGTCATGACATTCACCCCTCCTTTTTAGGAATTTTGTCTGCAAAATTCAGAATCATACCTGTTAGCCAACTCGGGATACAACTGCAGCAGCTCCTGCTCTCGCTCCCAAGTTGCTTCCTCAGGTGTTCGACCTTCCCATTGTACCTTGACGATGGGAATCGTCTTGCTGCGGATCTGCTTCTCCATTCTGTCCAGAATCTTCAGGGGTCGTGTAGGACTCGTCAGATTCTCCCTAATTTGAACTGTGTCAGGTTCTACCACGTGTGAGGGATCAGCTACATACTTCCTCAACTGAGACACGTGGAACACATCATGTAAACCTGACAATTGGGGAGGCAAAGCTAGCCTGTATGCCACTGGTCCTATCCTTTCAAGGATCTGATATGGACCAATGAACCTAGGACTCAGCTTCCTCACACCTAAAGCTCGTCCTACACCCGTCACTGGAGATAGCCTTAGAAACACATGATCACCCTCCTCGAACTGCAAGGGCCTGTGCTTCTGATCATAATAGCTCCGCTATCAACTCTGAGCTTTCATCAGCTTGTCTCTGATCATCCTGATCTGCTCAGAAGTCTCTTGAACCATCTCAGGCCCAAGGAGTTGTCTTTCTCCTACCTCTGTCCAACATACTGGAGTCTTACACCTCCGGCCATACAAAGCCTCGTAAGGTGCCATACCTAAACTGGCATGAAAGCTGTTGTTGTAAGAGAACTCCACCATAGGTAGGTATCTATCCCATCTAGCACCTTGCTCCAAGGCACAAGCTCTCAGCATATCCTCCAAAGTCTGGATGGTCCTCTCAGTCTGACCATCGGTCTGAGGATGGTAGGCTGTGCTGAGTCTCAGCTGGGTCCCAAAAGCATCCTGAAGAGCACCCCAAAACCTCGAGGTGAACTTCGGATCTCTGTCACTGATAATGCTCTCAGGAACACCATGTAGCCTTACAATCTCTTTTACATACAACTGGGCCAACTTTTCTATGGTGTAGTCAGACCTCACAGACAAGAAATGAGCAGACTTGGTCAGCCTGTCCACTATCACCCAGATGGAATCACATCCACTCTGAGTCCTCGGTAATCCCACCACGAAATCCGTGGAAATGCTGTCCCATTTCCACTCAGGGATCTCTAAAGGCTGAAGCAGACCTGATGGTCTCTGATGCTCAATCTTTACCTTCTGACACACTAAACACTTTGTCACATGTTCAGCTATGTCTTTCTTCATCCCTGGCCACCAGAAACTCTTCTTCAGGTCATGATACATCTTAGTGGCTCCTGGATGAATGATGAACTGGCCTTTATGTGCCTTAGATAGGACGACATCTCTCAACTTGCCCTCAGGCACCACAATACGACCTTGGTATCTCACCAAGTCGTGATCCTCCCAAGAGACATCCTGTTGGCCAATCAGGGCCCTCACAGACTCATCTTGCTGCTGAGCTTCTCGGATTCTCTTGATCAGCTCATTATCTACCTTGGTTCTGCTCAACTCAAGACCACAAGCACCTTCTATCACTATCAGGTGCATGTCTCTGAATTGCTCTATCAGCTTGCAATCAGAGATCAACAAACATGCAGCAGTCACATGCTTTCTACTCAAAGCATCAGCAACCACGTTAGCCTTGCCTGGATGGTATCTCAGCTCAAAGTCATAGTCCTTCAGGAATTCCATCCAACGCCTCTGTCTCATATTCAGCTCTTTCTGATCAAAGAGGTATCTGAGACTCTTGTGATCACTGAACACTATCAACTTGGCACCATACAAATAGTGCCTCCATATCTTCAGAGCAAACACCATAGCTGCCAACTCCAAGTCATGAGTAGGATAAGACTCTTCATGAGGCTTCAGTTGCCTGGAAGCATAGGTAACCACCTTCTGATCCTGCATCAACACACATCCAAGCCCCCGCTTAGACGCATCACAGAACACCTCAAAGATTCCTTCAGGATCAGGAAGAGTCAACACTGGAGCTGTGGTCAACTGCTCTTTCAGCTGCTGGAAACATTGCTCGCACTCATGGGTCCAAACAAAGGGAACCCCCTTCCGTGTGAGTCGAGTTAGAGGTATCACCAACTGCGAAAACCCCTGAATAAACCTCCTGTAATAGCCAGCCAATCCCAGGAAACTATGGATCTCAGATACGTCCTTGGGCCTCTCCCAAGACATCACTGCCTCTATCTTGTTGGGATCCACTGATACACCAGCTGCTGAGATCACATGGCCAAGGAACTTTACCTTTGATAACCAGAATTCACACTTGGCCAACTTAGCATACAACTGCTTATCCCTCAAAATCTGAAGGATCGTCCTGAGATGCTCGGCATGCTCTGTCTCCGTTCTGGAGTAGATCAGAATGTCATCGATGAATACCACCACAAACTGATCTAAGAAAGGTCTGAATACCCTGTTCATATAATCCATGAATACTGCTGGGGCATTCGTCAGACCAAACGGAATGACCTGATACTCAAAGTGACCATACCAAGACCGGAAGGCTGTCTTAGGTATGTCTGCTGGCTTGATCCGAATCTGATGATATCCGGATCTCAGGCCTATCTTGGAAAACACCCTAGCTCCCCTCAACTGATCCAACAGATCATCAATACAAGGCAGAGGATACTTGTTCTTCACAGTAACCTTATTCAACTGCCTGTAATCCACACACAGTCTCATACTGCCGTCCTTCTTCTTCACAAAGATCACCGGTGCTCCCCAAGGCGAGACACTTGGTCTGATAAACTGCTTGGACAGTAGGTCCTCCAACTGCACCTTCAGCTCCCTCAACTCCAGAGGAGCCATACGATAAGGTGCCACAGAAATCGGTCCCACACCAGGAACCAGATCTATGGAGAACTCTATCTCCCTCTCTGGTGGTAACTGAGTTATCTCCTAAGGAAACACATCCATGAACTCGTTCACCACAGGTATCTGAGACAAATCAACACTTGGCTTATCTTCTGTCACACCCAAGAAGATATAGCACTGAGCTCCTTCCATAATTGCCTTGCGAGCTTGCAAGACTGATAAGAATGCGGTGGAACTCGAACCTGCCTCGTCAGAAGGTACAACTACCCTTTTCTGACAACAGTCTAGCATCACGCCATACTTGGCCATCCAGTCCATACCCAGAATCATCTCAAGGGTAGGCATCGCTAGACAAAACAAATCGATCACATAGGCTCTGCCCTCATACACAAACTACACGTCCTTGCAACACGTGCTCACCTGACATCTTTCTCTAGATGCAGTGGTAACCTCCATCGGAGGGGCAAAACTGAGCTTAGGTAATCTGAGCCTATCAACAACCACATCCTGTATGAAGGAATATGTAGCTCCAGAATCAAACAGTACTCTAACATCACAGTCATCAATCAGAATTGTACCTCTGATCAGGTCTGGAGCTCTGGCTGCCTCTCTGGCATCTGCTGTATACACCCGGCCTGCTGTGGGTGCTGACATCTCTACTGAAGTAGCCTGTGCCCAACTCTCTATCTGAGGGCACTCCGCGCCACACCTATGGCGTTGTCCGCGCCACACCTGGCCTGCGCCGTCCGCGTGGAAAACTAGTGAAACTTGGTTTTCCAGACCACTTCCCGCGCCATCCACGCCGTCCATGGCGCGACTCGCGTGGGCTGGAAAACACCTGGCGCCCCTCGTGCCAGATTGACGCCCTAGGCGTGGAATTCCAGTTGGTCTGGCGCCATCAGCGCCAGCCCTGGCGCTACCCACGCCACACCCTTCACAGGGTTTTCTGTTGAACAATCCCGGCGCTGACCGCGCGGGATCTGGCGCCATCCGCGCCACAGCAAGGGTCATCACAGAAAAGCTCTCGGATGGTTAGACAGGTAGACTTCTGACAACATCACCACATGGGATGAGTTGGCTGCCAAATTCTTAGCCCAACATTTCTCTATGGAAAAATATAACAAATTAGTAAGTGAAATCACTAATTTCACTCAACATGGTAGAGAAACGTTGTGTGCAGCCTGGAACAGATTTCAGGTGTCCTCAATATGATATGCCAGTTGGGAAGAAGGTGAGGATTTTCTTTAATGGGATGACTCCTGAATCTAAGATGATTGTTAATGTTGCAGCCGGAGGTTCAATCAGATCCAAAACAACAGCTCAAACTTATGAGTTGATTGACTCCTTGGCAACAAATGAGAATGAGAGCGTCGCAATTCAGCCCAAACGAGAGGTTATTCAGTTGGGGAGTAGCGATGCTATGTTAGCGGAACAGAAGCTCTTGTCACAACAACTTGCTAAGCTTAATGAGAGAATTGACAAGCTTCAAATTTCTGCAGTACAAGCCGCACCAAGTAGAGCTCCAGTATTCAGTTGTGAATATTGCCAAGAGGACCATTAGACAAATGAATGTCCCACATTGATAGGAGCAGACCCAGTCCAGGTGAATGGTGTGAGGTATGACCAAAGACCCCAACAAAACTTCCAGAGAAATCAGAATTATGCTATGGGTAATAATTTTGAGAGGAAATTTCAAGGAGGAGAGTTAGATTACAAATCTAACAACTATTTGCAGCCTCCACCTATTCCAACTAAAGAACCTTCTGAGTTAGAGAAAGCTATGTTACAACTGTCCAAGACTACTAATGAGCACATTCAAGCGACAAACACATTCATCAACGAGACTAGAGCTCACCACAAGAATCAAGATGCATCTATTCACAATCTAGAAAATCAAATTAGTCAGTTGTCGAAGCAGCTTGCAGAAAGACAACAGGGGCAATTTCCTAGTGATACAATGATTAATCCACGAGAACAAGCTAAAGCAATAATTACAAGAAGTGGAACTGTTATCACACCTCAAGAGAAGACTAATAAAGTGCAGAAAAAGGTTGGTGGGGAAGATAGAACAAATCAAAATGAGGAGCAAGAAGCAGAGGATCAGACACAAGCAGGTAATGATAAAAATCCAGCTGCAACAAATTCTAAAAAGGTAATGGATTTTTCTCATTTTGAAAAACCACCATATCCCATGAAGCTTAAGCAACAAGCTCAAAAGAAACAATATGCTAAATTTTTAGAAATGTTTAAAAAACTGCATATTAATATTCCATTTGTTAAAGCACTTGCTAACATGCCTAATTATGCTAAGTTTATGAAGGATTTGTTGTCTAGAAAACATTAATTGCAGAAATGTGAAATAATTGTGTTACTAAAGAGTGCAACGCTATAATCCAAAGGCGAGTTCCACCCAAACTCAGAGATCCAGGAAGTTTCAACATTTCGATCGCAATAGGTAATGTGAATGTAGGTAAGGCATTATGTCACCTTGGAGCGAGCATCAACTTATGCCTTTCTCCATATGCAAATCCTTGGGAATGTCTGAACTGAAATCTACGATGGTGTCCCTTCAATTGGCTGATAGATCATTGAGAAAACCTAGTGGAGTCATTGAAGACATCTTGGTTAAGGTTGACAAATTTATTTTCCCATCTGATTTTATAGTTCTAGACATGGAGGAAAGTGAGATACCTATCCTCTTAGGTAGGCCCTTTTTGGCTATGGCTAGAGCTATAATTGATGTAGCTCAAGGAAAACTAGAGCTTGAAATCTTTGATGAATCAGTTGTTTTTAATGTTTTTGATGCGATGAAAAATCCTATTGACAAAAATGATTGTTTCAGACTTGATGTATTAGATACTCTAGTGCATATAGAGAAGTCCAATGATCAAGAGTTAGCTGAAGTGCTGGAAATTAGAAGTGAAGACAATCCAACTGAAGATCGGGATGTTGCAATGGAGGTGTTGGAAAAGAAAGAAGATGATATCACCAATAAAGCACCAAAATTAGAATTGAAAGAATTGCCCGAAAGTCTGAAATATGTGTTCTTGGTAGAAGAGAAGACATATCCTGTTATTATCAATAAAGGATTGTCTGAAGTTGAAGAAGAAAAATTGATTAAAGTACTCAAGGAACACAAGAGTGCAATTGGATGGTCTATATCTGATTTAAAGGGCATTAATACCTCTTTTTGCACTCATAAAATCTTGATGGAGGATGATATAAAACCAGTGAGACAACCTCAGAGAAGACTGAATCCTACCATGAAAGAAGTGGTTAGAAAAGAAGTGGTAAAATTGCTAGATGCCGACATGATTTACCCGATTTCAGATACAGCATGGGTAAGTCCTGTTCAAACTGTTCCCAAGAAAGGTGGGATGACTGTAGTTCATAATGATAACAATGAACTAATTCCCACTAGAACAATCATCGGGTGGAGGATGTGTGTGGATTATAGAAGACTGAATGATGCCACAAGAAAAGACCACTTTCCACTGCCAGGATCAAATGTTAGAGAGATTGGCTGGTCACACATTTTATTGCTTTTTAGACGAGTATTCTAGTTACAATCAAATTCCAGTAGCACCTGAAGATCAAGAGAAGACAGCCTTCACTTGTCCTTTTGGAGTATTCGCTTATAGAAGAATGTCATTCGGTTTATGCAATGCACCGACAACTTTCCAAAGGTGCATGCTTTCTATATTCTCTGACATGGTAGAAAAAGGTTTGGAAGTTTTTATGGATGACTTTTCTATCTTTCGTTCTTGTTTTGATACCTGTTTAATGAATTTATCTAAAGTATTGAAATGATGCCAAGAAACGAATCTAGTTTTAAATTGGGAAAAATGTCATTTTATGGTTCGTGATGGAATAGTTTTGGGGCATAAAATTTCTGAAAAAGGGATAGAAGTTGATAAAGCCAAATTGCTATTAATTGAAAAACTTCCACCACCAATTAATGTTAATGGGGTGAGAAGTTCACGCTATTCGTGTGAACTTGGCGCCACTAGCGCCACAGTTTCTGGAACTTGGCACGATTCGCGTGGGTGGTGGCGCGAGTCGCGTGATACTTTGAGGGCAGTTTTTAAAATTGAAATTTGAAAACTTATTTGGGTGGTTTTCCTTTTTCCCTCAGCAGCCACAACCCTTGACCCCTCACCTTCAAACGTTGCAAGCCAATAAACTGCCATTAACTTCTCTATTTCAGTTACATTATGCCCAAAACCACCATTAACTTTCATTGATTATGAAGTTTATAAATACCTTGCCTGATTTTCATTCTATTTCATTCTGATTCTGAGTAAGTAATTGGGAATTCCATAGTTGTTTGTTATTCTTTTAAGTTTTTCTTTTAGAAGTGACATTGTGAGTTCTTCCAAGTTCTTGATTCTTCTCAAATGGCTAAGGATAAGGTATGTATTAATCTTTCCAATCTTTGTAACTTATTTTCTTTAGGGTTTAAATTAGAAAGTATGTGGGTAGGATTGATTCTGGTACTGATTGATAGAAAATAGGGTAAATGCAGTTCATGTTCTTGAGAATCCCTATTTTGCAGCTCACGCGACTCGCATGGGGAGTGGCGCTACTCGCGCCAGTGCTTCTGTAGGTTCACGCGAACCGCGTGAACCTGGCGCCAACCGCGCCAACTGCAATATACTAAATTGTCCTTTATGTTTCAGGATTGTTAGGAATTAGTTTGCAATGCTTTGATTCTTTGATGTTTACTCTAGTCTATGAATGAATGACATTAGTTAGCATGATAAGTATGTTGAAACATAAGACCCTTTTGAATTGAATAATTGAGTGCTAATTGCTTTTAAATGAGTAGATTAGAGTTATGTCTAAAATCAAAATTGCATGAAGTTGTGAGAAAAATTCATGACTTAGAGTGAGAGATAAAATCTGCGAATGGTGGTTATATTGTTTAAAGGATTTTATTTTCCCAATTGCAATGATAAGAGGATACCTAGTATACCTTTTGAATTCATAATTGAGTTATATAGAACCAAATAAATCTGGGAATTATTGGGAAGGATTTATTTGGAAATTAATTGTCAAATGCTTGTTCAATTTATACATGTTGATTCTATATGATGTTATTTTCTGTTGTCACTTTGAAATGAGGAAACCTTAGAGACATGATTGCAAGCAATCTGGGAATTCATTGCATATATGTTTGTGGGAAATTTCTGAGTTTCAGGGAAAGCAAGTGGACCAAGGAAACAAGAAGAAGGGTGTTACATCTGGTAGCAAGAGGGCAAGAACCACTGAATATGATGAGACGCGTTTCCATGCCATTGAATGTCAACAAAGATATGAGAACTGGTATGCTCCGAAGAAAATAATTCCGGAGAAGAGAATCGACTGGGAATCTCTACCTGAGGATTCACCTATATTGGAGGTGATCACTAGGAGAAATTGACAGACCTTGGTGAGTTTAGCTGAACCAAGTTCCAGTGCCATCCTAAAAGAGTTCCTGACAAACGTGGACAGACAGACTGTGGAGAGAGAAAGAGTTAGTTGGGTCAGAGGCATAGAAGTTCCATTTGACCATGAAACAATTGAAGAATTTTTGGAAACTAGTTATTATAGCCTTCAAGCTTGTGCTTTCATTAGGACTTTTAACAGGATGCAGCCTAAAACAAGTAAGAATGTTTATAGAGATGATATGCCTCAAATTGCAGAGGAGATTCGAAGAGGCATTACTGGGCTGTACACTGCTTGGAAGGGTAAATCTAGATTGGATTATGTACCTGAAAAATTGCAAAAGCAAGATCTGACTGGAGAGGCTGAATTTTGGCACCAATTTTACAACCATACTATGATTCCATCTACAAATTTAACAGATGTGAATGTTGAATGGGCCATCCTTTTACATGTGCTGCTAGGCGAAGACAATCTTGACATTGCCAGTATCTTGTCTGATAGGATACTGCATATAATCAAAGATGATAGCAGTAAATCTCACCTTGCCCATTCTTCACTTATTTCTCATCTTTGTAGGAAAACAGGTTTAGAGATTTCAAAGGAAGAGCCTATGGATGTGAAGATAGCATCCGTCATGACACACAAGACATATCTGGCTGCAGTAGAAACTCAGTGGCAGGAGCAGTTGATTAGAGCTTCTAAATTAAAACCTGAGGAGATTGCTGAGAGGAGTAGTGCGAACATTCCTCGACCTGAAGTTTGAGCACCACCACAAGCATCTTCTTCTACTACTACTAGAGGCCCATGTCATGAACTGATTTATGAGGATTCTCCAAGCTACCTGCAGATCAAGTCTGAATTGAGGGCTCAAAACAGACTGTTGGAACATCAGAACAAAATGATGGAAGACTTGTGCAGACACTTCTCCATTAATTTCACTCTTTACCAGCTGTAGGATTCAGAACCACCACGAGTTGCTCCTGGACCTTCACAGCCATCAGTTGTTGCTGATGATACTATAGAGGTTGAGGAGTCATACTTGTCAGAAAATTAGACAATATTTTATTTTCTTTTCTGTTTTTATGTTCAGTTATTTTATTTCATTGCGTGTGGAACAGTTTAAAATTCAAGTAATTTAAATTATGGATGAATTGAATTACCTTAATTTTAGTTAAATAATTCTGTTTAGATTGATGTTGGTTCCAAAGATGATTTCTGAAAGCCAGCGCGAGATATGTTTTCCTTAGAATATAAACTTATTGCTGGGGACAACAATGTTTAAAATCTGGGAATGGAGAACACATATGCGTTATTTATGACGAATCATACTTGAAGAAACAATTGATGTTTAAAAGAATTTAGAATAAATTATAAAAAAAATTATATCAGAAAGTTAGTTTAGGAATTAATTTGAATACTAGATTAGTTTAGTTCATATGTTCTTTTTAGAATTAGGTGAATAAAATTTTAGAGCATGTTATGCTAATTTTCAGATTTTGAATTGCCAATGCACTGATGAAATTGGATTGAATGTTGATTGATTGAGAATTGTTTTGGAAATATATATGAGATAAGTAGAGTGTAGAATTGCATATGACATGATTGGAACTATATTAGTTTTGTGATTGAAGTACATTGTGAAAAGAATAGAATACTTGATAGGAAATCAATGGAAGATTAGTGTTGTGTACTCGGCAAGTGTACCTATCGTACAAGTAATAAAGTGATAAATAGAGTATCGTCTCCACGAGGATTGAGTCACAAATTTGATTGTAATTATTATCTTTAAATTGGAAGAAATAATATAATTAAGAAAAGATGATTGTGATTTGGATTTAGAAATTAGAATAAAACTGAATTAAAATTAAGACTTGCAAACATGATATGAATTAAAGATTATGCAATAACTAGGAATAATTGTGGTTTAAGCACAATAACCTTTGCCCCCTACTTATGTAATTGAATTGATAATTAATTTCACTTAATATAATTGCTCAAAGAATATGCTTTACTTAATTAGTTAAATCTTGATTCCTCGGTCATTTAACCCTTTAACCTACTCAAGAATTCTAATTCCTTAATAATTCCCTTTTAGATTAAGCTTTGAGTTAGCAAATCTAGTTCTTTGCAATCCTTCATCCCCATCCCTAGGTAATGTCGAAACTGTCACTTTACCGCTTTCAGAAACTAAAACCCCAATATCCCTATTTTGAATTCTAGCCCTTAGAACCCCTAATAGATTGATCAAGTCTATCAATGGTAACCAGAGTTAAAGAATAAGATATAGTGAAACAATTATAATAAACTTCATTAATAGCAATTCAATCCACACAAGAGTTCACATTGGTTTATGGCTTCACCACAATTAAAGAGGAATTAGCCAAACATGATTATGTCTAGCTTAATACAATAATGATAAGGTAGATGAGAAAGAATACAAAGAATGAAGAGTGATCAAACCCCTCAATCTTGGCCTTCTTATTGATCTTCCTCCGTTCTTGATCTCCTTCAATGCCTCCTTTTCTTGTTTCTGCCTCTGTGTCAGTGTGTAAATACGTCCTATTACTTTCCTATTTATAGCCAGGTTTGTAAAACCCTAATATCTTTTATTCTTATGCTATCTTTAAGCTGATTTGAATTTCCCGTGTCGCTGGCGCGAGTCGCGCCAACATCCAGTAACTGTGATGCTATTAGCGTGGCCCTGGCGCGGTTAGCGTGAACTTCCTGAAGGCCTGGCGCGACTGGCGTGGGTTCCACGCGGTTAGCATGAGATTCTAGATGCATTTGGCTCTTTGTTTTGCTCCTTTGCTCCCTTTTATTGACTCCTAACATCAAATATGCATAGGATTAGTGATAAACAAAGTAATCATAAATTTATATTTATTCAAGCATTTATTTGTCCTTTTATACTTGATTTCTTAATGAATTTGCCCTAAAAACTACTCTATGCTAACAGCATATCAATTAGCTTGATACCATAGCTTGTGAGGATTGAGCCTATACAGTATAAATTCTTTTCAGAGTGACCTCATTGTGAATAATATTTCAGAACTTGATTTGTTTCTCTATGATATTTGCATGGTTGATATGATGAAGGCATATTCTTTCTTTTTAAGCCAGAGCCAAATGACCTTACCTTAAAGTGATTTCCATTGTTAGCTATCTTGAGCCTAAGCTTTTTCTATTCATTCACCTTAAAACATTTTATCCTTGACTACCTAGTTTGAGATTGGAAGAAAGGAGAGTTAGGTCAAGTTCATTAGAAATAGAAAGATGAATATCCATAGAAAAGAAAAGAAAGAAGTTACCCAAGAAGACAATACTGGGTTTGGTTTTGAAGTATCAATAGAACAAGATCTGGTAGAAACCAAGCTTAGAAAGCAGTCCAGTGGGAAATAACAAATTTGAAATACCAGCTGGTGGATTTAAATGTATTTTCCCATTATGTTATCACTAAAAAAAAAGAAAAAAGAAAACCAAAAATAAAAGGGAATCAAAAAGGGAAGCAAGAGGTACAAAGGTGGGCATGAAAATAAGAGCAGGAGGTTGATTAAGTGGATTTGACTAGTTCTAATAGACTTCAATCTCAAATTAACCACTGTCCAAATTATTCCTACCCCAAGCCAGGCCACATTACAACCTTTTAAAGACCTTTTGATTGACTGTGCATGTATTTATGTTTCTCATTTTTAGGAACTTGAGAATATAATCAAGCTTATGGTAGTATTATAAGCTTTGGAGAATTGAGAGATTATATTCACCCAAAACACTTGAGTGATGAGTGATTTATATTTCTTGGTGAGAGGTATATAGGTTATGTTTTATGATTGATAGAATTGACAAGTATTCTTGAAATTTTCTTGTGGAATTCAATTACATTTGACAGAATAGTTCTGAGATTGTGTATGTGATGATATGCTTGAGTGTTGAATATAGTTTCCTTTACAATAAAATTTTGTTTTATTGCTGAGGACAACAATATTTAAATATGGGAATTATTTGATATGTTGCTTGCATAGAGTAGTTTTTAGGGCAAATTCATTAAGAAATCAAGTATAAAAGGACAAATAAATGCTTGAATAAATATAAATTTTATGATTACTTTGTTTATCACTAATCTTATGCATATTTGATTTTAGGACTCAATAAAAGGGAGCAAAGGAGCAAAACAAAAAGCCAACTGCATCTGGAATCTCATGCTAACCGCGTGGAACCCACGCCACTCGCGCCAGGCCTTTTGGAAGTTCACGCTAACCGCGTCAGGGCCACGCTAATAGCGCCACAGTTACTGGATGTTGGCGCGACTCGCGCGAGAACTGGTGCGACTCGCGCCAGCGACACGGGAAATTCATAATCAGCTTAAAGATAGCTTAAGAATAAAAGATATTAGGGTTTTACAAGCCTGACTATAAATAGGAAAGTAATAGGACGTATTTACACACTAACACAGAGACAGAAACAAGAAAAGGGGCATTGAAGGAGATCAAGAACGGAGGAAGATCAATAAGAAGGCCAAGATTGAGGGGTTTGATCACTCTCCATTCTTTGTATTCTTTCTCATCTACCTTATCATTATTGTATTAAGCTAGACATAATCATGTCTGGCTAATTCCTCTTTAATTATGGTGAAGCCATAAACCAATGTGAACTCTTGTGTGGATTGAATTGCTATTAATGAAGTTTATTATAATTGTTTCACTATATCTTGTTCTTTAACTCTGGTTGCCATTGATAGACTTGATCAATCTATTAGGGGTTCTAAGGGCTAGAATTCAAAATAGGGATATTGGGATTTTAGTTTCTGAAAGCGGTAAAGTGGCAGTTTCGAGATTACCTAGGGATAGGGATGAAGGATTGCAAAGAACTAGATTTGCTAACTCAAAGCTTAATCTAAAAGGGATTTATTAAGGAATTAGAATTCTTGAATAGGTTAAAGGGTTAGATGACCGAGGAATCGGGATTTAACTAATTAAGTAAAGCATATTCTTTGAGCAATTATATTAAGTGAAATTAATTATCAATTCAATTACATAAGTAGGGAGCAAAGGTTATTGTGCTTAAACCACAATTATTCCTAGTTATTGCATAATCTTTAATTCATATCGTGTTTGCAAGTCTTAATTTTAATTTAGTTTTATTCTAATTTCTAAATCCAAATCGCAATAATATTTTCTCAATTATATTATTTCTTCCAATTTAAAGATATAATTACAATCAAATTTATGCCTCAATCCTCGTGGAGACGATACTCTATTTATCACTTTATTACTTGTACGATCGTTACACTTGCCGAGTACGCAACAGTGATCAGCCATGGGTCTCATTAAAGGAGTTCCAAACAGTTGTGCCCCCCAGTACCTCTGTACTTTGCAGCCAATCATCCTATTTCTGTAAAACAAATGAAGTATGTCACATGGGCATCATCAATGCATGACCCGACCAAGAACAAATCCTTCCTTGCAAGGGTGACCCGCCATGCACCCCCATTTACATACATACCACCCCAACATGGGCTCACTGATGCAATGACCATAGCTAGGAACATATCCTTCCTCGCAAGGGTAACTAATTGGTCATTGCATCCCACGTGTACATACACAACATACAACCATAGACACCATCAATGTATGACCTGGCTAGGAACACATCCTTCCTCACAAGGATAACTAGTAATACACTCCATGGGTATCCATGTATATCCACATCACACAATGACAACCATGGGCACCATCAATGCATGACCCGACTAGGAACACATCCTTCCTAGCAAGGGTAACCAGTCATGCACCCCCATGAGTGTCAATATATATCCATATCACATAATGACATTATTACCATTAACATAATCTCTTACTAATATCATTATCAATATCCACATCGCATCATCTAATTTCATCATCATACATATTAAACTCGTCTCATTTCCAACATCATTAACCTAATAAACATATATCTCATTTAAACATTATTTCATTCAGACATCATCAATCACATAAACATTATCTCATTTCAACATCATTAACCACATCATCATTATCTCATTTGTTCATCATTAAACACATCATCACTATCTCATTCAAACATCACCAATACATCAATAAAATCTCATTTAAACATTGTCAATGACATCAACATCACCTCATTCATCCACAATCCATATTACCATGAGACTGGTATTTTAGGAAAATTCTAAATTAAAGAGGAGGACTACAATATAGAAAACACACTCTTATGCCCATTTAAAAATTTAATAAAGAATTAAATAGGAAAACATATTATAAACTTTTGGGCAGAGTCTCCTCTGTAATTAATACTTTTCTAAAAAGTTCAATCATTACAACAATAATATTATTCACAGTTATATTTGTCAACAAGCCAATTCATTGTATCCCATTAGTTAAAAACACAATTTTTCTTGAAAACGAGCACACAAGGAACAAACACACATCAATCATAAATACATCGCATCCCATTAGTTAAAAACGTAGTTTTTCTTAAAAATCAGCACACAACAGGGACATGCAGTTATCTTCATAGTTGGACTCCCTGGCCCCCAACTATGGTATCTAAACTATCGCCAAAATAATAAACTCCCCTTACCTATCTATATTTCTCTGTTAGCTCCTTGGAATGTCATTTTGGGATCTCTCAAGTTTATGTGCTTTGGGCCAAACGCAGAGCTCTATATACCAAATCGAAGACAATTTAGTATAGATTTACAATGTAAGATCAATATTAACATTTGGGGTCAAATACCCACTCAAATTCAAAAAGGGGCTAAAAGGGTGTTTTGGGCATTTTCATCAAAAGACATCCTTTTGAAATTCCAATCACACCAATGTGACCGGGGTTCAACAAGGATCACAGAAATGACATCAATTTCATAAAAAGGAGACTTTTATAATATCTCATTTTCAAAGGGTTTTTCAAAGGAAGTGTAAAACTCCCAACAACGGTTCCCAAAACACAAAAGATACTATTAGAAGCTAAAACTAGCTAGGAGAAGACAAAAGAAACTAAGATTACCTCGAGGAAATCAAGAAAGAAGGATTGGGAGCTCCCTTCTCTACCAAAACTTTGAGAAGATTTTCGAAGATTCCACTCCGATTAAAAGGTTCTTCACCATGACGGGATCTCATGGCAAGCAACGGCGTTCCATGGTGGTCTTCGGTGGCTGTGGGTGGTGGAGGATGATGGAGGGAGGTAAGGGAAGGCTTTTCGGAGGAAAAATCCTCCATTTTCATAACTTGGAAGCTTAAATACGTACTAGACACCGCTTCCACTCGCCTAGACGAGCAAAAATGCCTGCAAAACTCGCCTGGATGAGCTGACCCAATTCTAGAATTTTCTGCTTCAGTGAAAAATTAATTTCTCATGTTCCAGACATTATTTTGACAATCCCAACGGTCACAAGTTACATATATGGGTTACGAGCCTATCTTTAAAATTTGAAGGCGATCCAACGGTTAACCAATCAAGAATGGTGATTTTACTAAAATAGGTTTTCAGGTCAAACTCAGAATCGCACAATTCAACACAACTCAAACAAACTCCACATAACTTGACATCTACACCAAGCAATTACACATGGATAATTCACATAACATTTCAACTAATCTAAAATAATCAAATACTCCAATAATAAAAGAAATACATCAAACATCTATTCTCAGTTATCAAAATTTTAGGGTGTTAAAGTGTGAGATCCTCATCATCGATAAAATCTTCCACATCCTCGTACACTTCAATGGTCATATCTTGATAGAAGGTAGATCTAGTGGCCCTCCCATTAGCATAATGCCCAAAAAAGTGCCTTATGAACTGCAATGGGTTATCTGCCGCTCAAATCCTAAGTCGATGTGGTAGGTTTAAACATGGTTAATGTCACGCTGAGGAGTACGCTCAAAAGGAATGTGATATGTAGTTATGCCTATATGGTGATCGATGGTATCTAAGGCTTATCTAACAACAAAAAGTGGTGTCAGATGTAACGAAAGTGCGCGTAGAGGCGCGCCCCTTCCTCCATCGTATAACTGTAGCGGTATCTACTGATCCACGTGAATATCCTCTGCGGATGATCTATGACCTGTTCCTGAAAAGTTGTTGGTTGTTGGGGTGAGTCTTCCGCTCCTCAAACGCCACAAACAACAAACAAAGCCATAATATACAATCTACTTAACAATTATGTGTGGTTGTCTAAGCAAACAACACTCTCGCCTCCAATGCCCATAACTATTATGTGGATGAAAATCAGGAGTGATTTTCACATACAAATACATTGTACATCGATCCCCAACTCCTAACTCAAAAAGTATAGTCTCAGAGCCAATCAAGAATAGAAAAGTGAGGCCTATGAACTTTCTTGTGCCCTGCCAAATGAGTACACCAATTGTCGAGTAGTCACCACTCGCTAATTCCCATAGGTCCCATGAACCTATCTGTCCACTACACCCTAATGTATCTCAGTCCATCATCCACTTTCTCAATGCAACTTCACCATTCATAGATGGCATAGAACATTCAGTTCCATACTCTTCCTTTGGTCCTCTCGCTCTTACCGTCACGTTGTGTGTGTAGCCCTCATTCCACGTACGACAAACATAATCAAACATTCACACCACAAGAAATCGAGGCGAGGATCAAACATACATATTACTTTTGGGAAATCAATCTCAATCTCTCAAGTAATAAAAAGAACATGTCTATTCGTGGACAACATAACGACTAAAATAATCATCCAGAAATTATAATAGACAATTTGCCTAGGGTCAGACACCCTTAGACCCAACCTACAGTGCGTACAGAAAAGATAATCAATATATATATATATATATATATATATATATATCACACCGCAAATATAATTTGTTGGAGTTCACACTCTCACAGTCTTCTCATATTCAATGACTATCCTAAGGTTCTAGGCCAAAAAGAAATTTTTCACACACACAGATATATAGTATCGAAGTTCACACTCTCACGGTCTTATTCATTCAAAACAATAGTAATTTATAAATGAATGTTCAATATGCTCAATCATATTATTTAGAAATACAAAATACAAAGCGCTCAATTCTAGTGATTTTATCCATCTAAATCTATTATCCTGTAATTTTACCAGAAATCAATTTTAACACTTCTTACTACTTCCCTAAGATTTTTCCAAGTTCTAAATACATTTTTAAACTTAAAATCATAGAATTAAATCATCTAATACTCGAAATTCCCCTGCCTTCCAGGTTCACCAAATTTCATTCCTAAACTTTAATCAGATTATCTAGGTGCTCTGAAATTTTTTTTTTCCTAAACCTTATATGTTACCCTACATTTTCATACCTAAAAACTAATTTTTGCGGTTAAAAATTCATGAAAAACATCCCACACAGTAGCACTAACCATTTCAGTTTCGTGCTAAAATTATGGCTTCCTAAAATCTCCTTAACTTGTTTTGTTCATGACTTTCTCAAGAAAAATCCATTTTAGAAGCACCTTAAGTCTAACCTTGGATTTTAACACCCAAATAACTCATTTTTGGTATAAAAAACTCAAGGAAAACAACTCAACACATAGATCCAAACACAGGGCAGGAAGCACGAAATTTCATGGCAACATGTTCAAAGTAGTTTAACAACAAGAATAGGATTCAAGTGTTGGAGAGACCCCCCTTACCTTGATGATATAATGACCCAGGGTCTGGCGCGAGTCGTGTCATTGTGGCGCGATTAGCGCCACAGGCCTGGGAGTTGGCGCGAGTAGCGCCATACTGGTGCGGTTAGCGCCAGTATTGCTCAAGAAGGCCAATTCTCTCTGGAGGTTGGCGCGGATCGCGCCATAGTGGCGCCAGTCGAGCCAGATGCACTGGAGGTTGGCACGGTTAGCGTCAGAGGTGGCGTGAGTCACGCGGGACCTCTGACAGGGCCACTATAAAAGGGTCATTTCGCGTTTTTGGCCCAAAACCTTCCCTTTCTTCTTCTTCCAGCGCCCTACCTCCATTGTTGAGCACCCAAGCTTCTTAAACCCTTGTTTATTCATCAAAACACTCCCTTTAAACACCAATCTTGTTGGAAAACACTGGTGAGCTTGAATCCTTCATCAACCTCCCTTAGAAACCCCAAATCAGAGAAATCCCTTTCTCAAGGGAAGTTCTTAGAACTCGAGTTTGGTGAGGAACGACGGCGATTCATGGACACCCGGGCTAGGGAAAGTGGTCTAGAGGTCTTCCTTGCCATCTTTGAGGTAAGAAACTCGAGATTCACCGTTTAATTTGTGAGTTGGGGTTTTGGGTGAATAGTGACCCACTTGTGATAGAGCTAGTATTAGCCTTGGGTCCTTTAGAAATGCGTGTTTAGAATGTTGTGAGGATGAAGGATTAGCTCTCAAATGTTAGTTTGGTGAACTTTGAGTCTTGGCTCTTTGTAATGCATGTTTAGTTGGTATGCTGAGTTGCTTGGCTATGTTGTAACATGCAAGAGCCTTGGTATATGGTTTTGATGTGCTTGAGAGGCTATAGGAATGGTGTCTTGCGTGTGAAAAGAACCGTTCAAGCCATATGTGAATTCTGAGCTTTTGGGTTTGTATACGGCTTTGAGCTCATTGCGTTTGGTTTGCATTGAGTCTGTGGTGACTCTAATGCCTTGATTAAGCTGAGATAGACCGCTGAGGGTCTATGAGATGGCTTATGGATGATGAGCCTTAATGAACCTTAAGTTAGATGACTTAGAGGTTTTGAAAGGACTGAGGTTCCTTTCAATGTGACGGTTGAGGATTGTTGGTATGTTTGTGCCTAATATGGCTGTATTGATGTTTGATATGTGATTGTATGCCTTGTATAGGACGTGACACCGTGGGTGTCAGTGGCGTAGACCACAAAGCAAGGGAAGAACTGCAGAGCTCGGCTTTGTCAGGTAAGTTCTTGGTCCCTTGGGGATATTTCCCACTGCTTGTGTTCCACCATACTCCGAGGGAGTGATGGTTGCATTCATGATGCATGCATTGATGGTTGTTGCATACTCATAATGATATATATGCATGCTCTATGCTTTGTATGTATGGATACCTGTGATAGATCTTTTGGCCAGTAAGATAAGTATGGACCTCCCTAGGAGAAGAGCGCACCTCCTAGTTTGGTTTGCTCGTGGGTGATGATGATCCCAGGGTGATGATGATCCCTTAAGACCAAGAGATAGGTGTGTCCCGTCGCGGTTGAAGCCTATTCTCGGAGGTACCATATACGTGCATCCATGCGTAAGGGGTAGCTCCCGATGGGATGGCACGAGTGTGAGTTCCGATCTTACACTGAGGTTTGATGCTGATGATGATGCACCGTGGTGTTGATGATGATACACCGTGGCGACGTAGTTCCGTAGTATACATTAGAGCTAGATGACTTGGCTATGTATTGTTATGAGGGCCGGGAGGCCAGATTGGTTGTGATGCCTTGATGACATGTGTCATGGAAAGTGAGCCAGGGTGGAGGAGATGCCTCCAAGGACCCTGAGCTTACTGAGATGTATATCTCACCCCGTGCGGGGCTTATGTGGTTTCAGGTGACGCTTCTGGCAGAGAGGAGCAGTCTCAGGGTGGGAGGCCCCAGTAGAGACATTCCTTGCGTGGCTATGGGCAGCAGGGAGAGCTGGGAGGCTCAGTTTGTTTATGATGTTTTGTACCCCTGTAGAGGGAAGATGTGTGTGTGTGTGTGCACACATGTTATGCCTTGTATATGCTATGTATACCCTCGTGTGAGGAAGTGATCTATGAGATCAGGGCGATGTATGCCTATTCTTTTGTATAGACACTTTGAGTGTCAGATGATGTATATGTATATAACCAGTATATGTTATGTAATGATGCTTCCTCCTGTTTATATCTATTGTGATACTTGGTTATCTGCCTATGGTTATGTTTATGTGATTCTGGATCAGCGGGGGCTAGTGTTGCTGTGATGTTTAAGTTTTATGAGTTCCATACATAATGTAATCAAGAAATATGATTTTCGTTTATGCTTCCGCAAAAGTTTTAATTAAAGCAATTAAGCGCTATTATGATAAATAACAATGCTAATACACCAGGTGCACACGGGGTGTTACAGATGATGCTCCAAAAAATTTAGAAAGATGAATGAGGGAGTTTAAATTCAAGTTTCCAACCATCAAGAGTGCAAAATAAGATTTTGAAACTACAAGTGACAATAGAGCTAGAAAATAAAGTGAAAATCAAGCTTAGAATTGAAAATGAAGGTCATTTACCTAAGCTTGATGGAAGAAGGGCTCAATAACACTTGGGAAAACTTGGAAGAAGAATGAAAATGGTGTTTTCTCCCCTCTTGACCAGCTCCTGAAGAAGAGGAAGAATGAACAACTTTTGTGAGTTTTGGAGTCTATATGAACTTATAGAAGGACCTTAGAGTATGGTCCATTGGATTAAGGTGTTGGCTTATCTTAATCACTAAATTTTGACCCATGAATGACCCTTGCTCAGCCATGGAAAATGTGTACATCACTACCAAATGTGGTGTGATTCACTTTTGAAATTTTTACTTAAAAAGGCTAAAGTAGAATTTTGCCAAAAATGGATATTCTTACTTACCAAAACTAGTAAATTATATTTTAAACACCTTGATTATTGTGTTATTCTTCCTAGGATTACGTGTAACCAGAGAGAACCTCACACAGAGCTAAACTACACTACTATTTAGTGTACAACAAATTTTAGTACAAACAGACTTTCATTCAGACAGTTTTCATATCTCTGCCAAGCTAGACTAAACAAATTATTTACACTAAATATAAATATATATATATATATATATATAGCATATAGCACAAAAATCAATAATTAAAAACATATAATCACTGGAATCAAATACACGCAAATACAAAGACACAACACAGTTTTCCTTGTTAGCCTCAGTTGTAATTTTTTTGTCGGGGTGTTACAAGATCTTCTTTACTTTAGCGGTGTCTTGTATTCTCCCTTTTAACACCCAAATTTAGCGTTTGATCCATGATAATTTTTTCCTTTGCATCTGCTTCCTGATATTTGAAAAGTTTTGTTTTAGGTCCCTGCCGTCAGTTAAGTGATGATATGTCTGTTAAATATTTGATAGCGCAGTATTTATTTTAAAATCAAATTTAAATTTTATGGAGGTTAAAAACTGCCATAATAAATTAAAGTAAAAAAACTAAATAAACTTCTATTAATCATTTCATCAAACACCTCCTCCTCCACGTGTGACATGTCACTAACATCTCTCACTTTGCATCTTTGAGCTACGTGTGCCTTCTCTCTCACTCTGCGTATTCTTCGTCGTTAGTGCCGACACTCAGCGGCTAGGGCGGAGGAGATCAAGAGGCTCCTTGTTTTCGCCGAGGAGGATTCCATTAGGAGAAAGATAGAGTCGGAGGCTTTGTACTACCACTAATATGGCGTCGTTTTTGTGGAACCACCGAGGAACAAAGTATGTGTTGTGTGTTACTCTCCCACCACCATGTGTTGCGCAAGGTGCAAAGCGGTTCATTACTGGCACACTCTTGATTTCAATTTCTTCTATATGCAGTTAGGTTTTCTTTTTTTCTTTTTTCTTTGCTATATAGTGTTGAGTAATTTTTTTTCTTTTTGTTGGGTGAACTAGGCAAAAGGGTGCACAAAGATGGTGATTGTCAATATGAGGGGATGATGGGGGAGGCACAAAAGGTGTTTGATGAAATGATTAAGAAAAATTTATTTACTTATTTTTACTTTAATTGATTCTGATGGATTTTAAATGTTAAAAATTTTAAATTTGATTTAAAAAAATACTGGCGGTTTTTGAGTCACTACAAATTGTACTATTAAATATTTAACAGACACATCATCACTTAACTTACTTAACTGACTGTAGGGATCTAAATTTTTTTTTAAAATATTAGGGAGCAAATGTCAAGGAAAATTTTATCAAGGATCAAACACAAAAGTAGGATATATACTAGGGATCAAAACATATTTATACCTTAAAAAAAGGTTATTTTGTTTTTTTAGCACGTTTAATTTAGGATAACAAAAATTTAGTGAAGTTGTTTAATCACAATAGATTTTCCAATTAATTTGTTTTCATGAATTAAAATTATAAAAAATGTGGGAATAATTTTGATGATAATAAAAGAACATAGGTTTTATAATTAGAATAATTTCTTTATGTTTTTAATTTAAACATATTACCATGTAAAAATATGACAATATGTATTTCGTTGACAAATTATTTTGTACAAAATAGAGTGTGTATGTAGAGGGCGGGAGAAAAAGATTATCTTGCATCAACATAAGATTTTTATTTTTATTTTTATTTTTAAAGTCTTCTGCCCCATCTTAATAATTGAAATTATAAAAAATGTTGGCATACAAACTAGTTCAAATATTTTTTTTATATAGTCAACGAAAATGGAAAAGAGGTAGAAGATTAATAAAATTCTATAATTATTTTATAGAAAGAAAATAAAAAAAAATTAATTTTAAAATAAAAAATAAAAAGATAAATACATATTGGAAATAAAATAAATAATTAAATTAAAATTCTAAATAAAATAAATTAGAATTTATGTTTATAACATATATAGTAATATTTTTTTCTTTTTCTTTTTCTGTGAAACTCCTCTTTTTTTGAAATATATATTTTATTAGTTGAGTTTTTTCTAACAACAAGTCTCGTTTATTTAATTTAAAGGCACAAGAAGTGACCAAGCAAAAATAAAAATTAAGAGGGTGTATTCAGTTGAGATTCGAAATGATTTTTCTTTCTATAAAAAGTTATGGATATTCAATAAGGATTTTTAAATAATAAAAATAAGTCGTGTGATATTCAATCAAGATTATTAGGATTTTTTAAAGAATTCAATAAAATCCATTGGTACTTAATTAAGAGTTTTTACAACTTAAAAAAGTCTTTTGGTATTCAAAAGTATACAAATTTTGATAGATTCTTTTTTAGGATGGATTTTAATAATTTTCATGAAACTTTTTAATAGAAAATACACATCAAACAATCTCACATCCCTTTTTCCTTTATTCTTTTCCAACCAATTGACATGCTTTTCTTTTCCACCATACATAATCCCTTGTGTAACACCCCAAAATTTCCATAACGATAGAATTATTCTTGCATAATTATTAATACACATATTGGGATTTGATGCTCTATATTTGAAAGATTAGAGTGAAATATCAATTGGAGATATTACGGAAATATTTAAAGAGAAATGATCATATTACCCTTTCCGTAAATTAGAAATGACAGAAATATCCTTGAGGTCAAAATGACGAAAACGCCCCTGGATATTTTTAAAATTACAAAAGTGCCCCTAGATATTTTAGAAAGATATTTTAAGATGAAAACTTACATAAATGCCCTTGGATGTTTTGGAAATGACAAGAACACCCTTAGATATTTTTAGTAGATATGACAATTATGCCCCTAGGATGAAGAATGAATTTACCATAATACCCTTCAGGCTAGAAATGATCAAATATTCTTAGGGATTCCGTGAGAACATGATGAAATTACAAGAATAGTAGATTATTAAGATATTTTGTGACAAGGCATCTTAGAATAAAATTTTTATGAAATTTACAAAGTGACAACGTTGAGGTCTTAAAGAAAATTGCATTCTTTCCCCTAAGTTTGCAAGTCCACGTGAATAAATGAAGTAGAAGGGGCAAGAACTTTCAAGATAAGCCACTTGTAAAGGGAGCCATGAGATGGAAACAAGTGTCAAGACACTTGTATTGTGTAGGATTAGCTTAAGAAGATTTTTTGAAGCAAATCTTCTCTTGTCTCCTTTGGTACACGACTATTCCAACAATCCCAACGGTCAAAAGTTAGATATATGGGATAGTAGTGTACCTTTAAAATTTTAAGGAGATCCAACGGTTAACAAATCCAGAATCAATATTTTACTATAACGGGTTTTGGGAAAAGTTCAAGAATAAAGAAAAACACAAAAATCTCCCTAATATCTAGCCATTCCACGTAAATGAGAGAAAATTAGTGAAGATTGTTCTCCAAGCCAAGCTAGTGCACGTGTACTATCAAGAAGAATGAAGAAGTCTTGAGAAAATTCAAGAAAAGGGACACTTGGTTGGATGAAAAGCAAAGACACTTGCCATTGGTCCATTTGGAAAGCAAGATCATAATGACCTAAGAGATATTTTCATGGCAAAGGCATTTCCTTAAACCCTATATAAAGGAGTGAATGAACCGAAAAATCAAGCTTGGCCAAGGAGTGTATGTGCAAATCCATTTCAAATCCCTTTCATCCTATCATTTTCAAATCCTACATCCTTTTCACCTTTCACTTTCAAAGAATAAAAGTAAAACATAACCCTAGCATCTTGAAGCCTCACGTGGGATCTAGGAGCTTTTAGGAGGAAGTTTATCAAGCTTTTAAGGAGAGAAACAAGGTACGTATAGGAAAATTTATGGTAAATATAATTGAAGTATTGCTTATGTTTGAATCTTATGTATTTCTATGAAAAACGAAGCTTGCACACTATGTGTTTGATAAATTGTTTGAGTGTGTTTTATTCATGTATTGCAAAGTGTTTCTATGAAGTTTATGTGTTGTTGAGTGTTTCTACGAATTTCTATGAAGTCCACGTGTTGCTAAGTGTTTTATAAATCTTTATGAACTTCATGTGTTTCTATGAATTGATGTACATGGATGCTATGTTAAGTTTTTGTACATGAGTAATACGCTGAGTTCTGCACTTGATTGATGTTGAGTTTCTAAGTAAAACATATGAGATCGTAATTGAGAAGGGGTGTTATTTTGACATTTTGCCTGGCGGGGGCTAGTCCGTGTTATTTTGATATCTTGCCTGACGGGGGCTAGTCCGTGTTATTTTGATATTTTTCCTAGCGGGGGTTAGTCAGTGTTATTTTGGTATTTTGTCTAGCGGGGGCTAGACCGTGTTATTTTGATATTTTGCCTGGCGGGGGCTAGACCGTGTTAATATAAGAAGATAAGCATGCATCATATTTTGAGGATGTTATGATGACTTTCTGTATATATATTGTGATAACTTTTTGTATATATTGGGATGACTTTCTATATATATACTGTGATGACTTTTTGTATATATTTTGTGACTTAAATTATGTTTATCATGAACTTACCCTGTACTTTGTGTCTGTGGTTGACATCTGCGATGACCCCAATTTATTTGGGCGAGCAGAGCAACAGTAAAAGCATGGCAAGCGGATGGATTGTGTGGAAGATATTGGGATGATATTTTGTGACAAATATTTTGTTTGGTGATATGTATTATGTAATAGAACTAAGAAAAGGTCTGTATTTTATTATTTGGACTGTATTATGGATTATATTTTATTTTGGACTTCAAAAGAACATTTGCCGAGGAAGAACTCGTTTACGATATTGATGGTTAGTACCTTTTGTATGAATTATTCTAAGCAAGAAGAAAAGAATTTTCCGTGAAATTTATAACTAAGATAATTCTAAAGCAAGTGGAAAAGAAATTCTATTCAAAATCAATAAAATACAAGATAGTAAAACGATGTGTTGCACCTTGTCTTTTTTTTTTGAAAGATATACATTCATAATTTTTTTCTACTCTTTTGGTCAATAGATAACATGTCATGGAACGTGTGATATGAAAGATCTTTTCAATTCTTTGAATTTGCAATTGGAACATCTTGATTACGTGCTTATACATATTAATAAACGTGAGAAATTGACTCATGTATAAGTGGATAAATATATAAATGCAATTTGAAATAGCTATTGGACATGTTTTTTGTTTGGTGGGATCATTATTGTAGGAATGACTACAAGTATTCATGATATGATAGACATTGTGGTATATTGTTTTTATAAATATAACGTGATTGATGATTGAAGATGAATGAGCCTATTGTGCTTGGAAATATCCTAGGAGAAATTGATTTCTTATGTAACATGTTTAGGGTTCTTTGTATAGGATGAATTTTATTTAAAGTGTTAGGTGAAAAAAATTTCATGGATTTATATTAATAATTTTGAATGTTTTTTTTTTATAAAATTCATGGAGTTCTTTCAACTCTTAAAAATCCATAATATCCTTTCAAATATTATGAATTAATATTTTATAAATCCATTAAAATTTGAACTACAAAATCCTAATCATAAAAATATTTTAAAAATCTTAAAAATCATTACGTTTTTATAAAGTCTTTTAAAATTCACAATTTTTTTACACCAAAATAATCTTTTAAAATCCTAATTCAATACACTCCTTAAATTACTCCGTTCCCAACAAATTCATAACCTGAAGTAGATTTGTATGACAACAATAAACCTAAGAGAATTTTGTAAAGAAAACTATTGTCCATAATATAAACTAAACTTTTGGAAGTTATGTGGAGATTGAAACCAATTAATCAATGAATATGTTTGCATCTTCACTTTATCCATCAAAGCATTTATGTCTTTGCAGAAAAAACAATTCAGCATGAAAGGTAGGTTAAACGTCAAATATTATAAGAAATTAAAAATAAATAAGGAGAATGAATAAAATGATAGAAGCTTACTTTAAAGAGAAGCGGCAAAAATTAGGGTGGTGAATAGTCGAGAACAATGAACAACATACATTGAAGCCAACATTGGAAGAAGGGAAACATTAGAGGAAGAAATTCTTTCAACATGATGTTTACTCATCAGTAAAGTATTTATAATAGTAGTTAAACATTTTTAAAAGGAAAGATTGAATGTTCAAATTGTTAAATATTGTTAATTGTCTTAATTTGAATATTTTGGATCAGAATTTACATTAATTATTGATCAATTATCTTAATCAAAATATATATTGGTCATAAATTATTTAAATTAAATATCTTAAGAAGGGAATGATTTAATAATTTAAATTGTGAAGATTATTTATTACCTCAATTAAATGTAATAAGCTGATAAAATGAATTGTTTAATTAATCAGATCAAATAAATTGATATGAATCAAATTTATTAAATACTATTTCGTAAAATGTTTGTAAATATTTAAAAAATATTAAAGTCATTATAATTATAAATATTATATATTTAAATAATTTAATATTCATATATATATATATATATAACATCTGTTACGGATAAATAATATATTTTATTTACTGTTATCTTCTTCCCCACGAAATAACCACCCCAAAGAAGGGATGAACCGTTACGATCTGCAGTTACCAGAATCTCCGCATATCAAGGAGAGTGGTTTTGAGTTCAATCGCTTGGCCTGAGATAATGGGCCTCAACCACCTTATCAACGTCCAGGTATAAATAATGCTTTAGCCATGGTGAAAGGTACACAATTCTGACTCTCTCTTTTCCTTTTACACAAGCACACACCGCACCCCCAACGTGTCGTGTTTACTGTGCAGTGATCTTCTTCCTTGAGTTGCTTCATATTCATAAGCTTCTTAAGAGAGAGAGAGTTTGATCCAACATCAAAACATCCAACATCACTTGTTGGACATTTCTGTTCTCACTGAGCAGAACAGTGGCGCCGTCTGTGGGGACGATAAATTTCGAATCCCACCATCTCTCAATGGCTAACATCAGGAGGCACCGGAACATCAGACGTGAAGACCCACCCAGGAATCCTATTCCGGAGAATGTGGTGGCAGAAGACGCATTGTCCCACACGGCTTCATCTCGTGTGGGACCTGCAGTTCATGAGCCGGCCAACACACCGGCGGCACAGGAAAACTCCGAAGCTTCATAGCGCTTCATCCAGAATGCTCTCCAGTCACTCATGGCTCGGATGGAGAATCTGGAGAAACGTTATGAACTTCAACGTCAGAAAGACATCCAGCGGCTAATTGCCCAGTTAGAAGATCGCGATAATAGGAGACGAGAGGAAGAAGGTCGGCAAAATACCGACGGCAGACAAGAAGAGGAACGTCGGCAAAATCCCGACCACACGGAAGATCATGTAGGGGCCGACCGTGCAACGGATAGAAGACCAAGGACAGCAACGTCGGTCCGAACAGCCGGGACCGACCATAGGGAGCCGGTCGAACATTCCGAGCGGGGTAGGACATCTTGTTAACAACACGAGGCTCACCGCTCGTCGTCGGCCATATCACCTGAATATGCCGCCGGGGAAAGACCGACGGGTGAGATCATCCGTCACCCCTGTAACATCCCCAAAATTATAAAAATGTGATACAAGTATGTTTAGAGAAAAAAATAACTATATCACTCTTTCCAAGAAGTGGAAATTACTAGAAAACCCCTTAAGATAACATGTCAAAAATGCCCTTGACATTTTTTAAAATGACCAAAATGTCCCTAGTTGAATGGCATAATTACCAAAATGCCCCTAGGCCAAAA
>PYAF01002212.1:82847-99442 GCA_007407185.1 Glycine tomentella | reverse complement strand
GTTATGTAACAAGCTAGATTTTTTTTTTTAGAAAGTAGTGTTTGTATTATATAAACTTTTGTATCAGAGACATTGGCTATGTATATGAGTAACAAATCTTTTGCAAATTTTACATTTTAAAAATTTTACTATTATACGTCTCTTAGAAATTTATCCTTAAGTAAAAATAAAAATAAGTAAATATTTAGGTTGTTACAACCCCAGTCAAGGCAATGGCACGTACCGAAGGAAGTATAGCCGGGGTCACCAGAACAACAGTCCATTTGTCGACTGTATAGTAAAGGCCCCATTCTTGGAAGATTTTGATGGATCCTTCTTGAAGAAGTATGACGGGAGTCAAGATCCACAAGAGCACATTAACGAGTTTGACATGCAGATGTGCATCCGAGGTATTGAGGAGCCTATCATATCTCGAGTCTTCGCCACTACCCTTACGGGACCGGCCCAGACATGGTTTCATTCGCTGCCATCGAGGACCATTCGTCACTTCGAGGACTTTGGCCAAAAGTTTTTGCTGAATTTCGCCACAAGCAAGAAACAGCCAAAGTTCGAGTTTGCCCTGGGAAAGATCCGACAGCAGAATGAGGAGACGCTGTAGAGTTATTTGGATCGATTCAAGGAAGCAGCTTTGCAGGTCCACGGACTGGAAGAGAATGTCCACGTCCACCTCTTGTCGGCCGGGCTCCATGGATCTTTCCGACTTGCCAAGTCGATTTACAAGGACCCGGTGAAGTCCCTCAATGACTTTGGGATCCGGTCTAAGAAATATTTGGAACTAGAGCAGATGGAGATTGCCAACTCTGCTCCAAGGGAGAATAAAAAGCCCCCCTCACCGAAAAACCGACGTTCTCCCGAAAATTTTCAAGTAGGACAATCCAGCCGACATCCGAATAACACCTCGGCTGGCCGACCTCCGCAAGGATTCCCTGACACTCGTCCTAGGCCAGGGAAATATGAATCGAAGTTTGACAGATACGCTCCGCTGAATGCCAGCCGCGGACAAATTTGGAAGGAGGTGGCTTTCACGGAGATGAGGAAAGTTGACCGACCTCCTCCCATAGTTCGAAGGGAAGGAATGGACTATACCCGGTACTGTGATTTTCACAATGAACCGGGACACACTACCGACCAGTGTTGGGAGCTCTGAGATGCAATCGAACGGTTCGTACGTGAAGGCAAGTTGCGCCAGTACGTAATTCGGACCCAAGGACACCAAGCCAAGAGAAAGGCCCAACAGGAGAGCAAACCACGAGACGACAAGAAAAACAAGAAGGATGACGAGTTCCCAGAACCCGAATTCGAATGCAACGTCATCACAGGAGGATTGGGAGGAGGAGGCGACACGGCCAATCAGCGGAAGAAGTACCTCAAGGAGGTAATGTCGGTAAGAGACCGGCCAAAGTTCAAGGAAACCGACGGCGGGAGTAGCAAAAAAGACACACCCCCGCTGATTTATTTTACCGAGGACGACTTGAAAGGAGTAGTACCCGAACATGAGGATGGCCTAGTCATAACGGGAACCGTTGCCAATTTCTGGGTCAAAAGGATATTCGTCGACAACGGCAGTTCTGCCGACATCATCAACTGGAGCGCCTTCAAAAAGATGAATTTGAAGGAGGAGGATTTGAGACCGTGTCAAACCATGTTGTATGGTTTCAACGACGAAGGTACCGGCTTAAAAGGGGCCATCGACCTACAATTAACGCTGGGAACAAAGGAGGGTTTCAGGTCAGAAAGGGTGACATTCACCGTCGGAGATTTCCCGTAACCATATAACATCATCTTGGGGAGACCCACACTTCACAAGTGGGACATTCTGATGTCTACCAAGCATCAGAAAATGAAGATGATAGGACACCTCGGCAAGGTCATTACAATCTGCGGAGATCAAAGAGAATCCCGACAGTGTTATTATAACACGATCATGGAGACAGAAGGTGGCCCATCATCCCCACCTCGGATCTGACAAGGAGGGCAACGAGGGTCCACGGCCGACGAGTACTTATCTCGGAAGCCGGTCAATTTAGTGGAGCTCGACATGCGAGACGTAGAAGAATGGAGACCTGAGCCGATGGACGAGCTTGAGGACGTCCAGATCGGCGTCTCCCCGGGACAAGTCACCAAGGTAGGCAAGCAGGGCGACCCAGAAAACAAAGGCAGACTTATCCAATGCCTAAAGAAGAATCAAGATGTCTTTGCTTGGAAGGCATCCGAGATACCGGGGATCAAGCCTACCTTCTGCTGCCACAAGCTGGCAATGTATCCCGGCTCTAAGCCTGTAGAACAGAAGAACAGGAAGCTCGGCCCAGAAAGAAGACAGGCGTTGACCAAGCATATTGACGAATTACTGGAAGCTGGATTTCTTAGAGAAATCTAGTACACGACCTGGCTTTCCAACGTGGTGATGGTGAAGAAGCCCAATGGAAAATGGCGAGTCTGCGTTGACTACACCGACTTGAATAAAGTCTGTCCCAAAGACTCGTATCCCATGCCGAGCATCGATCAGCTTGTAGATAACTCGGCAGGTTTCCAGCTGCTGTCTTTTATGGACGCTTACTCGGGGTATAACCAAATACCTATGCATCCTGACGACAGAGAGAAAACAGCATTCCGAGGTATTGATGCTAACTATTGTTATGATGTCATGCCTTTCGGTTTGAAAAATGCAGGGGCAACTTACCACAGGGGAATAGAAGCAAACCCGGATAAGTGCAAGGCCGTCCTGGATATGCAGTTTCCGACCAGCAAGAAAGAAGTCCAGCAATTGACGGGGAGGATGGCGGCCCTAACCCGATTCCTACCACGCTCCGCGGAGAAGGCTCTTCCATTCTTCAAACTTTTAAAGAAGGAAGCCAAGATCGGATGGAATTCAACGTGTGAAGAGGCGTTTCAACAAATAAAGACATGCTTGGCCTCACCCCCGGTGTTATCAAAACCAGAACAGGGGGAAACACTCATCTTGTACCTCTCGGTCGGTGAAGAAGCCATCAGTGCCGTCTTGGTCAGGGAGGTAGATAAAACTCAGCGCTCGGTATATTTTGTAAGCCGGGCTCTTAAGAACTCGAAGCTGAGGTACCAAAAGCTCGAGAAGGTGGCTTTTGCCTTGCTCACCACAGCAAAGAGGCTTCGCCCGTACTTCCAGAGCCATACCGTCGTCGTCCGGACAAATCAACCCATCCGACAAGTGTTGCACAAGCCGGATTTGGCTGGAAGGATAATGAACTGGGCCATCCAGTTGTCAGAATTCGACATCCAGTACGAAGCCCGCCACGCCATTAAGTCACAAGCCTTGGCCAACTTCATTGTAGAATTGACACCGACGTCGACCACTCAGCTGAATGACAAGGTTTGGAAAGTGTACGTCGACGGCTCGTCTAATGCGAAGGGGAGTGGAGCCGGAGTCATAGTCGAAAACCCTGAAGGAGTATCCCTCGAGCAATCCCTCCAACTCAATTTTCCGACGTCCAACAATCAAGCAGAGTACGAAGCTCTCATTGCAGGGTTAAAGCAAGTCAAGGAGTAAGGAGCGGCAAGGGTTAACGTCTTCACTGATTCTCAGCTGGTTTCCGCACAAATCGAAGGCCCTTTGTTAGCCAAATATCTAACAAGGGTGAAAGAAATTATGGCAGAATTCGATGAAGTGATAGTCGCCCACATTCCGAGGGAGGAAAACGCCCGAGCCGACATCCTATCAAAGTTGGCTAGTACGAAAGGGGCAGGAAACCATAGGTCGGTCATCTAGCAAGAGCTCGCCCAACCGGCATGCGTCATGATCGTGCTCATTGCCGACGACTGGAGAAGACCCATCATCAACTATTTGGAGCAAGGGGTCATCCCAGACGAGGAGCTAGAAGCAAAGAAACTGATCCGGGAAGCGGCTATGTATGTAATCCTCAACGGGGAACTATACCGCCGAGGTCTACATAGTCCGTTATTATTGTGTCTGAACTCGAACCAAGCCGAGTATGTGCTCTCGGAAGTGCACGAAGGGATCAACGGACAACACATGAGGGCTAGAGCTTTGGCACTAAAAGTTCTCTGCGCAGGCTATTTTTGGCCGATGATGAAAGCCGACACGACAGAACATGTTAAAAAATGTGATACCTGCCAAAGACATGCAAGGATAGTGTGGATTCCCCCGTCCGAGCTCAGTTTGATCACTGCACCGTGGCCATTTTACAAATGGGGCATGGACTTGCTGGGGCCATTTAAAGTTACAGAGGGTCAAATGCGATGGCTAATAGTGGCCGTCGACTATTTCACCAAGTGGATCGAGGCTGAGCCTTTGTCCGCCATCACCTCAGCTCGCGTTCAAAAGTTCTTGGAGCGGACCATAATAGCGAGGTTCGGAATCCCGGCGGAAATCGTTACCGACAATGGGACGCAGTTTACCGACGGAACGTTCAAGGCAATGATGATCGGCCTTCATATCAAGCACCACTTCGCCTCAGTAGAACATCCCCAGTCTAACGGCCAAGCAGAAGCGGCCAACAAAGTCATCCTCGAAGGGTTGAAGAAAAGAATGCATGAGGCCGGCCCGAACTGGGTCGAGCAACTTTACTATGTACTTTGGGCTTACAGAACGACGACCCAAACAGCCACTGGTGAAACCCCATTCAGAATGACTTACGGTTGCGAAGCCATGATCCCGGTGGAGATCGGCCAATCATCATGGAGGAGGCAACATATATCTAAGGAGAACGATAATGGTGCTGTCCTAGCAGCCGAGCTGGACTTGATAGTAGAAATCCGCGCTGCTGCCCATCGCCGAGATCTTCATCAAAAAAGCAAGTTGGCCCAAAGATTTAACAGAAAAGTGAAACCGAGGTCCTTTGAGAAAGAAGATCTCGTGTTACGCCAAGCAGACATTGGGAACAAGAACGCCCGAGATGGGAAGCTGGCAGCAAACTGGGAAGGACCATACCGGGTGGTCCAGAATCTCGGACAAGGAGCCTACGTGTTGGAAACTTTGAACGGCAAGCAAGTCAAACGGACTTGGAACGCGGACAAGTTGAAGAAATATTATAGCTGAAGGTCCATGTGTTTTCCTTTAGTTGGCTTCTAGTCGGTCATAGGGATCATGGAACTCCACCATGTGTTTCCCTTTAGTCGGCTTTAAGTCCGTCATCGGAATCATGGACGCCATGTGTTTCCCTTTAGTTGGCCGTCAGGCCCGTCATTGGGATCATGGGACTAGTGATTTTCACCAGATTTTGTGAACCGGGGACATACAACCCGCGCAAGTCGATTCTGAAAATCCTACTATGTAATTTTTCATGTTTTTGTCAATTGATTATGTGAACCGGGAACGTACACCCGCACAAATTTGTAATTGATACCATGAATTATTAATAAAATCCTTAATGCAAGGAATATATTCGTGCACGAATTATGAGCGCTTAGTCGTTGTTTTATATTAACTCGGTCCTGATCAGGCCAGCGTAACTATTCAATCCCGGATGAATCATCGGATTTTTCCGAAAGAATTACATCAAAAGGATAATGTTACGAATATATTAACAGTTGCTAAGACGGGAACATGATCCCTACATTACATTTAATACCGACTGAGTGATTCGGGTTAAATAATATATGGCTATATAAGCCGACGATAAAAATCGACTGATGAGTTGGCCGTTGGAGCCACTATACGGAAGAAATAAACGGCAAGTTATAAAAGCCGACGAATATTACTTAAAAGTGCAAAATACTTGTTCAACAAAAAGTATATAACAAGAAAGTGCAGAAAAAGAAAATACAAGATAAAACCGGCATCCCGGCCCTTCAATCTCCTCCGTCGCTCAGACCGGGGACCTCCTCGGGAGAATCTGCTGTGCTCGGCTCCTCCTCTTCACTGTCCGAAAGGGTCAGAAGCTGACCATTCCCAACATAAGATTTAAAGTGCATTCCCTCGGTGTTCAACTGCACACCGGGGTTGAGGAATCGGACTTGCGCCAAAGCATTGTTGAAAGACGCTTCAGAAGACTTAGCGAGCTGGGATTGAACAAATCGAAGCTCGTTGTAGGATTCCTCCGCGTCCTTAATCTTTTTCTCATTAAAGACCAGCAGGTCTTTATATCTAGCATTGGCTTCAGCAGCCCGTTGTCGGTAGGTAGCAGCAGATTCCTTGAACTTGGCCGCATCATCTCGGGCGGCCTCAGTTTCCGCCCGGGAAGCTTCCAGTTCTGCCCGAGAGGACGCTTGTTCAGCCCGAGCAGCCTCAAGCTCGGCAGTCAGTTTCACTACCGACTCCTAGGCCTCTTGGACTTCCGCTCGGGAGGCCTCCACTTCCTTGGCTGAGGTGGCAGCACTCTCCCGAGCAAGATCCAGCTCCTGTTGAAGCCGCCGGACCTCGTTCTCGGAAGCCTCAAGGTCAGCAGCCCCCTTGCAAGCTTTTTTATTCAAAGCCACAAAACTCCCGAGCAAGGAGGTCGTCTTGTGGCAAGCCAACTCTAAGGCACCCAACTCGTCTCTGTCGGCATCGTTGAAGGGAACCAGGTCGGAGTACCTTTTGGGTGCCCGGAGAACATGAAAAAGCTCCCGAGTCACACCTTGGTCCCAGAGAGTTCGAGGGGACAGTTGGAGATGATCCTCGGAAGGCCCGGGCACCAAAGTAGCATCAGCAACGGCCGGGGCATCCACAACGACGTCGGCCATGGGCTCATCAGGGACGTCGGTGGGTACCTCAGCCACAGGAGAAGGTGGAAGAGGAGCCGAAGGAGGAGATGGACGAGGGGATGAAGGAGCCTGAGTAATTGGCTCGGCCGGAACAGGGGACGACCTAGACCCGTCGGCCGCCCTCTGACCTTGGTCCTCGACCCGCCTTCGCTTCCTCCGACGAAGCTTCAGGGCTTCGAGATGAGCTGGCCGGGGAGCAGGGTTGATGTTCATCTCGGTCGCTGCACGACATCAAGAAAGTAAAAATCAGAACCAATATTAAGTATTGGCAATAGCAATTATCAGAAGCAATTCAAACTAACCACACTGAATATAATATGCTATAGGAGCCAAGTTGTTTGAGGCTTTGTACGCTAATATGTTAGCCGCGGAAGAAGCATCCGAATCCGACAACCGAGTCTCGTCGATTCGATAAGCAGCGGAAGGAAGATTATGGTGGATGGAAGTCCAATATAAAGGAAACTTCCATAATCCCGGAGAAGACTCAGATCTAGAAAAGAATGGATATTGGCCGGGTTCGGCAACAACTTTGAAAAATTTGTCTTTAAAACCTTTAAAAGACTCGGCAAAAAGAGAGAAAAGCCGGCGATCGCATTGGCGGTCTTTCCGACCCCGGAAAGAGGTCCACCCTTTCCGGTCGACGGGTTCTTTGCCCGATCGGTTAGTTTGGACAGAGAAAAAATAAAAGAATAAGGAAAAAGTGCAGGGAACCTCTAGTTTTTGACAAAGAATTTCGAAGGCCTGCATAGAAGCCCAGCCATTCGGATGAATCTGGGAAGGAGCAACTTGCAGGTGCTCTAACACCTGCATTTGGAAGTCGTTAAAGGGAAGGCGGACTCCCAACCGAGTGATTATGTCTTTGTAAAACAAAAAGAAATCAGGGTCATTACCCTCTCGGGTAGAGCATACAGGCTCACCCGGGCGGGGAAGACAAACATGGAAACCCTCTTGATCCCCAAGGGGGAGGGATGCAAGGTCCTCAGAACTCATCGTCGAGGTGTATTGTAACACCTCATGAGCAACCCAGGGGAACCTACCTGTCAGAGTAGGGGAGAGAGTTTGGGAAGAAGACTCAGTTGCGGATTCATCAACGGTTCTGGCGACGGTTGGATCCATAGCTACCTATAACAATAAAAAAGAAAACAATCAGTCAAGTACTTGGAAGAAGAACCGTCAATGGATTGGGTTGAGAAGAGGCCGAAGTCGGCATGGCAGATTCTTCAACAGCAGCCGACACCCCGGCATTGAAACCCGACTGGAGTGGTGGAGTAGGGATTTCGGTGGGGACAGGTTTGGGGACCCAGATAGGATTATGACGACAATGGTCCAATAGGTCCTTGGCCTGTCTATTAAGATCCTTACTTGCTAGGTACATAAACTCTTCAATACATTTCGAACAATGTTCGTATTGAACTTCAAAACCTGGCTCAGCTAAGGGGTAGGTTTCAGAATCATCTGAAGGGGCATCATTAGAAGGGATGAAGTCCTTAGGGGATGCCTTAGATTCAGCGGCCCTAGATTGGGAAGCAAGGATTGCTGATCGTTGACGCGATGAAGACCCCAAATTAGAAGACCCAAACCTAGAAGGGTTGGGATGTTTGGGGCCTAATCTGGAAGGAACAGGAGGCTTTGGGGTAGAGGCTTTGGAATTGCCTGGACCCGAAGGGGTTCGAAGTAGGGATTTCCTTTTTTCTTCTTCAGGAAGGGGCAAACCATAGAGCCAAAAGGCAGCACGAGGGGAACAAGAGTTGCGAATTTCCTTTTCTTCCTCAGGAGTATATTTCATGATGATGAAGAAGAAAGAAGGCACAAAAAACTGAGGAATGTAAAGGGGCAAAAATGTGCAGAAGAGGTTGATATTTAGGGTTCATACAGAAGAAGAGAAGATGTAAAAAGTTATAATACCAGCAAAAGAAAGAAGGATAACGAACAGAAAGATACCTGGATAAGAAGAAGGTGGCAAAGAAAGTAGTAGTAGCGAAGAACAAATATCCCCAGAAAAATGCTGGAAGAAGCGAGAAAGCAGAAGTGCGACAGATGCAGAAAAGGCACCAAGAAGATGAAAATGCAGAAAATGTGAAGATTAGCGTGAAGTAAAGATGTTTTAATGAAACGAAACGGAAAGGGCGCATTAAGCAAGAAGTGTAACCGCCAGAATTCAAAAATTGAGTAATAACTGCTGGTCATAGAAAAACGCGGAAGGGGCAGAAATGCCATTAGCATAGAAAAGCAATGATTAAAGCGTGCAAGAGAAGGATAAAGGCTGATTGAACAGGACACGTGGCAGGTAAGGGGAAGAGGACGTTCCATTCCCCTATGATCGTAGGCGTTCCATTCTTCCATATTTATAGCTGTCCAGGCGGCTGTGAAAAGACAAGAGCAGGTCGACATTGGAATCGACAAGGAGTAATTGGCAGACTTGGTCAGATGATGTGCCATATTTACAAGGGGCAGATACAAAGTACACCTCGGTATGAATGGCGATCATCTCGGCTCGGATATCAATCATCTCGGTTTGGATGAATGTCACTTCGGCTCGGGTAGTGAGTATATCGGCTTGGACGATGATCATGTCGGTTCGGACATCGAACCAAGCCCTGCTTAGGTATTACCTAAAAAGCATAGTCGGCTTCATTATTGATACATCCCGACCATCCAGAATGCTAGAAGACCGGGCTGAGGGGCATCTGTTACGGATAAATAATATATTTTATTTACTGTTATCTTCTTCCCCACGAAATAACCACCCCAAAGAAGGGAGGAACCGTTATGATCTGCAGTTACCAGAATCTCTGCATATCAAGGAGAGTGGTTTTGAGTTCAACCGCTTGGCCTGAGATAATGGGCCTCAACCACCTTATCAACGTCCAGGTATAAATAATGCTTTAGCCATGGTGAAAGGTACACAATTCTGACTCTCTCTTTTCCTTTTACACAAGCACACACCGCACCCCCCAACGTGTCGTGTTTACTGTGCTGTGATCTTCTTCCTTGAGTTGCTTCATATTCATAAGCTTCTTAAGAGATAGAGAGTTTGATCCAACATCAAAACATCCAACATCACTTGTTGGACATTTCTGTTCTCACTGAGCAGAACAACATCATTTTAAAAATATAATATCTAATTTAAGAATTTATTATATAGAATAGGATTATAATAATTATTTTATTATATTTATAGATTAGACTAATGTCGTAATATGTGTCGAGGATGTCATTACTAATTTCCATTATATATTTTCTATTCTTTAATTCTCAATTCTTCCATTTTAAATAATTAGCATATGGATGGATTATTTTACACTGTAGAATGAAGGTTTGAGATATTGAATGTTACAAAATAAATTGGTAGCGTCTTTCTTAAGCTAATTAATTATCGATAAATTTCATTGTGCAAGTTTACATTCTTACACCAATTTTTATTTTTTATCTTCTTATTTCTTCATTTTCATCTTTCTTATAAAGATTACTACATATCTCCTTAAATTAAAAGATAACTAAAATAAAAGTAATTTGTCATTCCTTATTTGACATGAATTAATAAAGAAAATAACACAATTTCATATAATAGAAGTTGAAACACTTCTTGTCCGAAGGCGAAGCAATGCTTGATTTTTTATCCATTTTCCACGCCTAATGATCCATCTTATTACCATGCATTTGATTTGACCTTTTGTTATGCATTGAGTCTAGAAATGTCATATATTACAAAAAATATCTAACAAATAAAAGACATAAACTTATTTAAAAGACAAATTAAATGAAAAGCGATGGAGAAAAAGTAATCATAAAAAAAGAAATATATATCTTTTTATTTCCCATGTATCGAAAAAAAGATATATCTTTTGTATAAAAATTAGGCAACAAAAATAAAATAATCAAACCTCATTTTAATAATATAGTAGAATTTTATTTTGTGTTATTTCAATAGCTGAAACGAAAGAAACTATAAAAACTTACCTGAAAAAATTAAAGAAAAAATTGATAAATTAATATTTCTTGTTTGTATTCATCCTTTCATTAAAATTTGAAACTACATAACACAAAAAGTTATCAAACAACTATTTAGAAACAAATCGTGAATATGAAACAAAACACCGATGTAAAAAGAAAAAACAAATATGAGAAGAACAATTATGTACATATAGGTATTTATGGAATAAATAATTGCTTAAAGTATTTAAGGCAATAATATTATTTATAGCAATATCTATCTACATCATTTATTATTAAAGCTAATATCAATTCCCGCCCAAACTGCATGCTTAATCTCACCTATATTACATAAATTTGTTAAGTCAACTTTTTATTTTCATGCCTACAGCCATTATTATCAAATTGGTGTTCAATGCAAATAACAAACTCTCTGGATCCTACATTAAATAATACGTAACAACTCTCTACTTTTAATGCCTTGGGTAACAAATGGTACTTGTAATCTGCACTCATCTAAATATGAAGAGTTACGTAACAATTATTCTCAATTATTATGGAAGATGATAAAACATTGGGAATCAAGTAAAGCCTTTAAAATTCTCTCCCTCCCCTTCATATTAGCAACCAATTTATCATCTAACATTGAGAATAAGTTTCATTTGCATATGATGATGGGCTGCAATTCATTGGGAAAGTGTTTGGCCCCCCAAAAATTAAATAGTCTAGATTGGACATTTATGGCACGAGTATTATATATACCAATCCTCGATTCATTTTGGGTTCTACTTTGCACTAAAATTCTACACACATATTTTGCTATTAGTTTTTTTTGTTCGAATGGCTAAAAGGGTGACAGAGGATTCATGATTTTGGCCTCTATTTGGTTTTATTGTTGCATACACCGATGATGGCTTCGATGATTTTCGATGATGTTTCATGATGGCTAAAGGGAAAGGCAAGAGACAAGACAGAAAATGGAAAGTGATGAGCACAATGTATTCGGCAACAAATGGCGGCATCTCTTTGTATTCTTCATTGGAGAATCACAGAAGCTGCGTCTTTAGGGTTTTGACAACATTGGACATGGCGTATCAACTAATGGTTTTTGTTTGTCAGTATTTCTTGCTTTTTTTCCCTTTTGTATTTGATTTCATTCCTTTTACGGATTCAAAATTGCGTTCGCATTATTTCTACAATCTCAATTTTCTTTTTTGTGTGGTCTCAACATTCACCTCATTCTATCATACTCTTTCTTAGGGATGATGCAATTAGAAAGGAAATACAAACAATGGTTCACAAGAAAGGAAATGAGATGTGTGAAATATGCCTCTCTAGATATAAACTTTTGTCATTTAATTTTTGTATTTTCCTTTGATTTTAAACTTTCAATTTAAAAGTATAAAATTAATGTTGCACTTAACTTGGAGACAAACTTGAATTTACTTAAAAATTACTTAGGTTGGACATCGAAAGTTTTTTCAAGCATTATGTATTTGCATTGATATGCTAGAAAACCAATTCAATTTGCAGCATGGTTATAGTGGAATGGCACTAATGGGTTAAACATCCTGAATTTTTGGTGAGTTTCATAACTATATGGACCTGGTGTTGTTATAATGGAGTGGTTAGTTTGAATTTCGATAATAGTATCGTAGTACAAATCAAATTCACACAAAAGTTTGTTAGCACTTTAACATGAAATGCCTTATTAAGAATTCAATGCTGACATAAAAGTATAGCTAACTCAGAAAAAAGGATACGGTTTTATTTGTCTATTGTTATTCTGCAACTTATTAAATCGATACGTGTACATGGAAATGTCCAGCTCTTTATTTGCAGTGGGTTGTTTTACATGGAAATCATCTTCACCATTGTTCAAAGTGAACGATAACCAACAAGTGAAAGTTGAGGCTGAAATTAAGAATTAAGATCATGGGTTTTTCTGGTGTTTTAAACAAAACAATTGTTAATAATTCTTGAATGTGAAAGCTTAGTTGAATTGAATGTGATTTATATGGCAGTACCCTTTAAATGCAATGGTGATAGTATATGATGCAAAGCTTTAAGATCTACTGGGATGTGAAAACAGTTATGCTTTAGGAATACTAGAGATGTTAGATTTTAAGACTTTCTGAAGTCAAATGATTAGCTTAGTTGGAGAGTTGCCTTGGATAAAATCTGATTGTGTATTCTAATTGTGTATGCTTTTGAGTAAAGAGGAGTTTTGGCCTTTTGGGTAAAATCAAATTTTGTTGGCCCTATTTCACTCATCTTATATGGAGATTACACGTCTGAGAGAATGTTGTAGCTTGGGCTTGCTTCCATGCATGAAAGAACATATGTTTTCTTGAGAATATTATTATCTTTAAGGAGGTTTGTATTTTTCTCTCTTTCTTTGCTCATTAATTTATGTTACTATTAGAAAATTAACATTCCATATTGGTTTTTTTGGGCTTCAACATCTGTTAAAAATCGATGTTGAAATCCTGAAGTTGAAAATATCAACACTAACATCGATTTTTCAAAACCGATATTAACATAACTACACAATATCAATTTTCTTAAAAACTGTAAAATATGTAAAATCAACATCGGTTTTACTAAAAACCAATGATGATTTACGAACAACAACATCGATTTTACTAAAAATCGATGTTGATTTATGAACAACAACATCAATTTTTACGAAAAATGATGTTATTATGCATAAATCAACTTGGTTTCTAGAAAACCTGATGTTGTTCTGCATAACAACGAATTTTGTAGAAATTGATGTTGATATGCATAATTCAACATCGGCTTTTACAAAAATCAATGTTGATTTTTGTAATTTTTTTAATATATTGTCTATTTTTTTAATATTACCTAGATTAAATCTGCAAATTTAAACAGACCAATCCAGATAGTTTTACAATACAGTACAAATCATCTATGAATTATAAGTATAAACAATAATGTCAATACATAAAATCATATCCTATAAACGATTGTAATTAAACTATTATACAATTGTTAAAATCTCTTAACCACCTAGTGTTTCATTTCTAACTCTAAGATAAAATCTTGCCCACTGAATGAGAATTGCCTTCAATCTCTCTGATTTCAATGATCTTGGATTAGTAAAATATTGCATGATAAAATAAAACATAATAAATATAAATAAAAACAAGTATAACAAATAAAATTAGCTTTGAAGCAAACAATTACCATCTCCCAATTATCCCTGCACTACAAGAAAAATGACCTATACCTACGGACAAAAATTGTCACTATAGGTAGTACTTACAATTTATTCTAGGTGTAGGTAAAAGTCATTAACTTATATCTACAACCTCTACCTGTAGGTAAAATTCATTAATGTATACCTACAACATCTAACTGTAGGTAAAAGTCACTACCATATACCTACAACATCCAACCATAGGTAAAAGTCATGTAATAATGAAAATATCCTCACAATATCCATGGAATATGGTACCTGCCCAATTTGAGTTGCATACAAAACCAGTACCATACGATAATTGTTGTCTAATAAGGCATATGTTTAAAAGGATTTTTTATTCTTCTTTTAGCATATAATTGATCAATTAGTACAAAGACAGGATCCAAGACCATATTTAAATTCTATTAGCTGAAATAATTACTTAGGTTTACTTCTATTGTTTCCTTAAATCAATATCTGTCCATTTTCCCTCTTAAACAGAGATAACAAGGGAGCGTGAAACGATGAACAGAAATAAAAAAAATTTAAAATCAAGCTTACAGAAGGAAGAAATGGGATTCAAAAGAATTTCAAGTTATAATCTATTTTGAATGCCATTGTATATATTATGAATAATGAAAGAAGAAAATTCACATTATACTACAAAAACACAGTAACAAACTCCTCGCATTATTATTAGAAACACAACCTAAACCATAACCCACTTAAAAGTTCTAACAGATTACCGTAATACATATTATGATAATTTCCAAAAAGTTCTAACAGATTACCGTAAACCATATAGCATATCAAACATCTACCCTATCAACTTAAAGAGACTAAGAGGAAACAAGAAAATGTACTTAATTTGGAAAGTCTCAGGAAACATCAAGACTGTAATACATAGTATGATAATTTCCAAAAGAATCTTAAGTTGAAATGAAACAACCACAAATGTTTACATTTATATTCTAAAATGATACGCACCTTCCAAGTTTGCAGGATTTGAAATAAATTTTAAACAGATTGCCTTAAGTTGTGCACAGTGGTGTTGCTCTGCAAGTGCAAGTGTTGTGGCCACATTGTCAGTATTGATTTCTTCACATAATTTTGATTCACAAAGCAGTTTGAGCCGATCAAGATTATAGAGATCAGCAGCAGCCAAGAGATGCTGCACCATGACAATGTATGAGCACAGGGGCATTGAGTCCATAACTTCATATATGCCAGGAAGTTTGTCAGAGTAGATGAAGAGAAGCATTGCCTGGAAAAAACAAATGAAAGGATTTTCACTTAATTAATCTGATTAACAAGATAATATGAAAGAATAATTACTTTAGTTAGAAATTGTCAGCAAGCATATAACATGATGAATACTACAGCAGGCTTTCACTTTTGACCTTGAAAACTATGTCACAACCAAACCTCAGATTCCAATAAGTCCTTAAAATCTCGGCCCATGTCTGACTGTGGCACGATAACACCCTATTTAGATCCCTCAAGACGAGTTCTAACAAGTAAGACAAGAGGCATGCAAATAGCCGATGAAGAGGAAGCTTACCAATCAAAGAGAATCTGCATTGCCAGACTCAACGTACTCGACGGCCTTGTAGGCAGGGATTTTCTTCAAATCGTCCATGGCCGTACAGAAGACAGGGTAATTGATAATTGGTAAGAACTAGCAATTGGTACAGAACTCCTGCACAAACACAAACAGTTACATATATAACCAGCTACCAACTTAATCTCTAGAAATATATCAATTAAATAACTATTTAACTACCATAGGAAACACCTAACCATTTAAAATGGTTTTTTAAATGGTAGTAATTTGGTAGATTTAAGAAGTTTATATGCTTAAATAACTATTTATACCAAAGCTTACCATGCAAATAACGTACATACATGAAGCTTTGTAAATGATGAGAAATCAGAAATCAATATTACCACTACCTTTCTCCATATATAAGAGTTACACGTCCTTCTATTACTTTTAATGCTCGTCCCATTAATTAAAAGTGAATCTGAATTATTTAAGATCAGCATGGGATGTCAAAAAGTGTGACTAGCAATTTCTTTAATAATTTATGCATATTGAGACATGCAAGCATAATATGAAAACTAGAGAGGAAATCTTTTTGGTACCTTTTCAACTGAGAAAATGGCTTGCTGATCAATGAAATAGGAAGTCGGTACTCTATATCTGCAACTTCACCACTACCATGCTTAGCTATGAACAATTTCAACTTGTCACAATGATATACATCTAGTTCACTACAAGGAAAAGGACAAATGCCTACAAACAAAAATTATAGTTGTCCAGCTGCATTAGATGTTTCCTTCTCATCTTCTGCCTTTTGTGTTTCAGCAACTTCATAAGCAATGGCTTAGCCTATGAAATGTCATCTTACAAGTCATAATTAAATAATAAATAAAAAGTATAAATGCCATTGTAGAAGTGAATTACATGTTATTCTTAGCATCACCTTCATGCATGCTATCATATATATGCATAGTTAAAAAAATAAGAACAAGTGAAGTCCAAAACCAAACACAAGAAGGTAAAGATAAGCAGAGCAGGCTATTTTCATGTCTGTAAGCAAGGATCTGCCAAAGCATTTTAAGAGAGAGCAAACTAAAAGAAATGTGTCTCTTCCAAGGCCTGGACCAATGACCAGACGATCAAATCTTTCTATCCACTTGTCAAAACATTGCTTCAAATTTGACTAAATTAGAGCTTATTAAATGTTTTTAAATCAATTTAAAAATAATTTTTCAT
>PYAF01002212.1:54954-82747 GCA_007407185.1 Glycine tomentella | reverse complement strand
GCTATTTTCATGTCTGTAAGCAAGGATCTGCCAAAGCATTTTAAGAGAGAGCAAACTAAAAGAAATGTGTCTCTTCCAAGGCCTGGACCAATGACCAGACGATCAAATCTTTCTATCCACTTGTCAAAACATTGCTTCAAATTTGACTAAATTAGAGCTTATTAAATGTTTTTAAATCAATTTAAAAATAATTTTTCATTCATCTTTAAAATCAGAAAAAATAATTGTGAATTTGATATTTAATTTTAGAAATACACACTATTGCTGCATTTGACAATTGCCCGCCTCTATTACCACATAGAATATTATTACTTGCCTCCACAACTATCATATTCACTGTTGTCATCACCTTTGATATAACTGACACTATTACCATAATTCATGTCACCACCACCTTTGCTACTTAATCAATCATAGTATCTCCACATATATATTGTCATTTGATTGAGTGAATGTGTTAGGCAAGAAGAAATGTGGGTATCCATAATCAAACAAATGTAATTTTTTATGATATTCTCAACGTAAATGTACACACTTATCATATTCTCCCCTTTCTTATCAAAACATAGTTGTGAGCAATTCTTTCACTTTTTCTGCAATAATTAACAAATTTAGGATACGTAAGGTGACTTTCCAAAATCCAATTAATATGACAACTCCTCATAAGACTTCCGTCAATGTTCTGCTATGTGAGAAGAGAATAAAAAACAGATATTAATTAACAAAGATAAATCTCTCCAAGTTTTTTTTGGTCAGCCAACAAAACTTGTATATTAATGAAGGGCACAAGAGATACCCTTAAATTCTTAATTACTAGAGAGAGAAAGGAAATCTCACATTCTCCCCATAAATAAGACCAGAGAAACAAAAAGAAAGCTAACCAAAAGTAATAACATCAGACCATAATAAAATGAGCTGACCACGTGCTCACTCGTGCTGCATGGGTATTTGAATAGCTTCCGATTAAGGAGATATTATGTTAAAATAGTTAAACTTTCAAGAAAATAGTGACTTGGTCAATTTTAAATTATAGTGAAACTTAAATTTTCTATGTTTGATGAAACAATTTTTTCCCCCACCTTACACTTTCAAGAATTAAATGGATATTTACCCACTTTTTATTTTCCTAAAGAACAAAATAATAAAAAACAGGAAAAGTGAGAAGAAGGAGAGGTCCTTGAGTCTTACTTCCAGTAGTTCCATCTTCTTGCAGGTCTTCCCTATCCCTCCCCTGTTAGTTGTTCATCAAACAAATACCAAATTGAATAATCACACTCTTGATTAGTTGATTCCTCCCTCGAAAACAAAACAATGTTGGTTTTCGAAACAGCTTTCAACGGCTACTTCGTGAAAGAGGTTGAAATGGTACAACCATTCCCCTAAACAAAAATCAAGTAGCAAAACCTCTAAAATCATGATAAACATATAGCGCACGATAACGCTAAAAACACGCATTCACTTCACAATGCTGAAACGAAACCATTAAATCAAATTCGGATTTAGAAACCGTGGAAGAAGAAAACAAATCTAGCAGTAGCAAAAGGCAATGCTGTAAAATCAAAACCCAAACCAAAACGTGTGTTGCCCTAACCAAGTAAATTCCTATCAAATGAAGATGAATCGCAACAATCAATTGAATACTGAAAGAGAGGAAAGGAGAAATGAACTCACAATCATGGAAAGATTGTAGACGAAATGGCTCGTTAGGAATTAGGAAGAGAGAGCAACATCGTAAGAAAGGGTTAGAATGATTTTGGTTTTTGAGTATGCGTGTTCGTTTTTTCATTTCGTATAATAAATAAAACATAAATTATGAGATGAGACTTATCTTAGAAGGGTTAATGGGTTAGTTAGAATGTTTATAAAAAAATATGGATTTTTTTCATTGAAATAAATTATTTAAATAAATAAAATATTATAATTAAGTTACAAATTTTATATTTTTCTATGAAATAAAAATTTAAATAAATAATCTTAATAATTATTTATGCATATTAATATTAAAATTAAAATCAAAACATATTTACATCAATAAAAAATATTTTTTAAATAACAATTTTATATACAATTAATTATATCCATTAGTAAAAGTGTCCGTAGGTATATGTTCTTAGAGATTTTGCCTACGCTAAATATTGGTAAGTATAAGTTCTTTTATTTTTACCTACATCAAAAATAAATAAGTATATGTCATTTTGTTTTTACCTACATTAAACATTTGTAGGTAAAAGTTTATTTTAGTTCTACCTACACTAAATTATGTCCATAGGTAAAAGTGACTGTAGCTACATGGCAATTTTCTTGTTGTGCTGAAACCTCATAATATTATTGTTGACATCCAATGCATGACATAATAGCCACATTTGGTGCTTCCTCCTAATACTATTGTTTAAATGACTTACTTTAATAGTAGTAGCCTTGGATTTAGTTCCTTGAATATCGTTGAATCCCTTCAAAGCACTGGTTAAGAGAAACATGCATGCATATTGTACAATTAACATATTGATGTCTTACAAATAATAAATTAAATATTTTGCAAATTACAACTAACCTATTAATAATTCCTTTGAAGTAGTTATCGGACTTATTGTGCAACGAACAAAATCAAACGACAACATTGTCCTTAAGACATATAACAATTAATCCATTTTTAACTATTGATGGTTTATTTAAAAAATATTAACATTCATTTTCAAAATAAATATGAAAATGAAAGATTAAAAAAGATAAAAAGGTTAAGAAAAAAATTCTAAAAACATTCTCATTAAAGAAAAAATCCTAAAGACACCGTCATTGAAGAATAACCCATAAAAGTGATCTCATTAAGTTATATTATAATTTATATATAAAGGGGATAAAGGAATATAAATTTATATATATTGTAATTCACAATTATTTTTATCATTTGATACCTTTTTTCTTTTTAAAACTTAGATTTAATTCTTCATTTTTTGGCCCTATAGTTTATTAAATAAGAGATTTTAGTAGATGTTTCAATTGCTCAAATCAAATCTTGTATGTTATTGAAATTCAACCCAACATTTAATTTATCATTAGATTCATAATTACATTAGGTAACATGGATTTAATTTAAACACATGTTTTGTTTGGCATAGCCAATTAGAGATGATGAGATTTGAATTCACTATCCTATACCATTTTTGGCGGGCAACTATGTTATTGGCACAACATATCTACGGATTTTATCATGATCAAACTTTGAAATTTTTTAATCCATAAAACTCAAATATAAGATCATTCTTAAGAGGATCGAGTCTAGTTCCGCTTGAACTAATGATCTATTGGAATTATCGTGTGCTTTAACACCATGCATAAATTGATACACATATAAATATGTGCATATATATAGTTCCCCACACATTCAAGTATATATAATATTTTTTAAATACATAAAATAAGTTATTGGTTCCTATGCATGGTGTTAAAGCTAGTATAGGGTAGCACAACATAATTTAAAAATCTTGCAAATAGAGATGTCCGAATTTAATTTCAAAATCATGCTAATTCATTCTTGTTGGGAGAGGTGCTCGACTGTGCCTCAAAGAAGATTGCCTCCACAGGAGCAGGATACTTGTAGGAGACCAATCAAAGATAAAAATAAGTTTTTTTAGATGATTGAGAAACAAAATTATGCGCTAGCTAGTTGTAAAATAAAATTAATTTTGAATTTGAATTAAAACATATATTTCATAAAATTAAAAAAAATTAAATGTTCAATAAATAAGATTGGAATAAAACACGTGGCTTGTGAGAGTTAGAATTACTTCTAAAAATATTCAAGCTCAATAAGAACTCTATAAAATTATTTTATTCAACAAAAAAGATTCAAAATTATATTATAATGGTAGATTATCCTAAATACTGAAGTTGATGGAATCATTGCATTAATTTTTGTGCTCATACGAGTTTCCAAATTTTGCATATTTATAGGGAGGATAATCAATGTGGAAATGCGTTAGCTAATCACGTAGTTGATCATAGAATAGATATCGCTTGGTGAGAGTCTATTTCTTCGTTTATTAGGCTTCATTTTTTCCGCAATATGTGTGGAATGCCTTCATTTCGCTTTTGTTAATGGTTGTTCACGGTTCTTTGTGTACCTCATGTTAACAAGAATGAGAGGAATGACAGAACAAAAAAAAACAATTGTGTGAAAATGAAGTAATAAAAAGATTAATTAGTTCAATGAAAGAGTCTTGTAATGAAACAATGATATAATAGAAAAATATTTCATGCTTCATTGATATTGTATAATGACTATAAAAATAGATTTTTTCAAAGTAAAATAAAATGAGACAGAAGAAATAAAATTTCAAAGTTTTATCAAACTGAGATCACCCTCCTCTTACATATTTTAGTGTGTATGCAAAAATTATTTTATTTGAAGAAAAAGGTGAAATAAAAGACAAGTGTATTTGATAAAAATAGTAGAGGAAAAAAATTAAGGAAGAAAAGATGAAGAATTTTGTTCATAAGGATAAAAAGGAAAGGAAAAAAATAGAAAGACTTTTAAAAAAAATAAGAGAAATTCATTGACAAAATCTAACCTAAATGAATCATTCAATATGTACCAAATTAATACATTTCTTATTAAGAAATGAACATAATGATAATAATTTGACATTAAATTCAGGTTATCATAAATACTCAAAGGAAGAGTTTTGTCAACTATAGTGATTATTCTTAGCTCGAGCATAGTTGTCTTCAATAAATGATTCTTATGGATTTTAGCAACAAGAAACATATTCATAAATGATATTTATGGAGAATATTTTTCTTAAGGGATACAAAGGAAATGTCAATAAAAGAAAAAGAAAAAAAATGAAAGGCATTACAAAAGAGAGAGAAATGCATTGAAAAATATTAACCAAATAAATCATTATGCTAAATCTCATTCACGTTGCTAAATTATATAGTTCTTTGGTGCCAACATATTTTATAAAAAGGAAAATATCTTTACTCCATTCAAGAAACATAGTTGTTAATTATCTCATATTTGTTGTTCAATTTTCACATATTCACGAGCTGATTCTATAAAGACACTTTCACAATTTAACATAGTTCGTCAACTCTTTGATCTATTGAAACTTGTAACAACCTTTTGCTTGTCCTATATTAAGTAGAGTTTCCCCTTAAGTGTACAGATGGTAGAAACTTAGTGAAGTCACGAACAAGATCTTGGTGGCCCTCAAAAAGTGTAACAACCTAGAGAAGTTGAAGACATATGACTAAAGTAAATGGGAAAGAAAATGAAATTAAGAAGAAAAATTAATTTGTTGACATGAATATACATGAACAACGCTTACGGTATGTATGATAAATAGTGGTGCCGTTATTTTTGTACTTAATAAATATCTTTAGAAACAACTCGTAAACTTGATCTTTGTTTTCAAATCGATCCTACATGAAAAGAAACCAATTAGACTTGACGAATTTGTTCAATTTGAATTTGTACAACGAAAGACAATACTCTCTATGTCACATAATATGTGTCATCTCAGAGTTTTTTACTCATACCAAGAAGAGCCGGCAAATAGATGAAAGAGTGTTGTAATTTCACAAAATTAACCTTATTAATCTTCTTTGTTGCAACACAACAACAATATTTTAAAAATATTATTAGGGGTATAGATGAAAAAATAGTAGTTAATATTACTTACATTTAAAAGCTAAAAAGGCACTTATTATGGGACCGAGGTAGTATCTTATGCTAAACGGCTATAACCATATATATACTATATAAAATTTGTCATAAACCTAACATGTATTAATTTGTTCACAAAATTCTTAGCATCGTTGTAACGACTTGCCTCGTCACTACGGTATTACTAAATCTAATTGTGCATTTTCAAATTTTAATGAAAATTCCATTAATTTGATTATGAAAATGAAAGTAAATTTTTCGCGATAATACACTTACTACACAACGAGCAAAGACGAATAAAACATAATTAATTACATATGAATGTATATTTAAAACCTATACATTAATCACTTTGTCAACACATAATTTAGTTGTATTTACAAGTATTTACGCCTAGGGTATACAAGTCTGACAAAAGAAATCAAAAGAGCAACTAAGCAAGAGTTGACTATAACAAACAAAAATCTTTTCCAAAAAGAAATCCATCGTCATCACGACGGCTCGACGACTTCTATAAAAAAGAAATCTCCCTCTAGAGTCACCTAATGTTGCTCATCTGCTCACACGAACGCAGGTTCGCAATCATCACAGGTACCAACCACACAGTACAAAAAACGCAAGGGTGAGTTTATTATATAAAACTAACAAACATCAGATAACAACAATTGGGAAGGAAGCAACATTACCCACCACAATCATTAACAAAAATCCATGATTCCAATACACATTCAACAAACCAATCGTCCAATGCATTTCACAACTCAAACAATCATGCATTGAATGATGCATGCACCTGACTCATCTATCAGTATGCAATGTGGTATCATATCTCAAAAATAGCCTCTCACAGGAAAAATAATTCACTGCCTATCAGGGCCACCCTATCGTGCACTGGTCATTCCCCCTCGGTGATCAGCCATCGTCGCTAGGGAATTCCAAACCTGATGACCCCTTAGTACCTGTGTTTTCAGCCCACTGAAACCCACAGGTACGCGCGTGCCTTCATTCTATTTCCATACATGCACATGAAGTATGAAACATGGGCATCATTAATGTATGACCATGGCCAAGAACAAATCTTTCACCGCAAGGATGACCAGTCATACACCCCCATGTACATACATAACACACCAATATGGGCTCATCGATGTACTGATCATGGCTAAGAACAAATCCTTTCCTGCAAGGATAACCAACTGGTCACTGCACCCCACGTGTATATACACAACATACAACCATGGCACCATCAATGTATGATCATGGTCAGGAACAAATCCCTCCCGCAAGGATGGCCAATCATGCACCCCCATGGGTATCAGTGTACATACACATCACCTCATCTCGATATCATCATTATATATATCAAATTCATCTTATTTCAACATTATCCTCATAAACATCAACTTTATCTCATTTCAACATCAACATCATGTCATCATCACCTCATTTAAAACATCATAATCTACATCATCATTATATCATTTATACATCATCAAACACACAATCATTATTTCATTCAACCATCACCAACACATCAATACCATCTCATTTCAACATTATCAATGACATCAATATCACCTCATCCATCCACAATCCATATTACCACGAGACTGATATTTTAGAAAAATTCTAAATTAAAGAGGAGGACTACAATATAGAAAACACACTCTTATGCCCATTTAAAAATTTAATAAAGAATTAAATAGGAAAACATATTATAAAATTTTGGGCATAATCTCCTATGTAATTAAGACTTTTCCCAAATATCTAATCATCACAACAACAACATCATTCACAGTTTTATCCATCAACAAGCAAATTCATCGCATCCCATTAGTTAAAAACATCATTTTTCTTGAAAACGAGCACACACAGGAACAAACACACATCACTCATAAGTACATCGCATCCCATTAGTTAAAACTTAGTTTTTCTTGAAAAATCAGCACTTAGCAGGGACAGGAAATTATCTTCATAGGTGGACTCCCTGGCTCCCAACTATGGTACCCAAACTATAACTAAATAATAAACTCCCTGTAATGCCTCAATTTACCATCTTGTTATTATTGATTTTTAATGAAAAATTCTTTTCGATTTGCTTAAAAATACTAAATCACAATTTTTCATTACTGAGTAATATTCATAATTCCTTGTAACATATAATAAGATTACAAAAGATTTTTCCTCACTGATTGATTTTTATAAATCTGATGTACAATAAAATACATACTAGTATCAATTCTATTACATAGTACAAATAGCTAAAACCTTCTATCACAAAAGAATACATCTTCAAACATATCATCTTCAAATAACACATCTTCAAACAAAATCCTCTTCTTATATACAGCTAATAGTCTCTTTTTGCTGTTTATCTGCTCGCCCGAATAAATCGAGGTCATGGTAGGTGTCAACCACAGACACAAAGCACAGCGTAAGTTTATGATAAACATAATTTAAGCAACAATATATATATATATATATATTCAATAGGCAGATTTTCATAACAACATCCTCAAAGATGCATGATTCTCTTAGACTCTTATCATGATGCATGATTCTCTTAAACTCTTTCAATAATTGGTACCAATAGTCAAGATAGCCCCATCCCTGTGGCACAGAACTGAAACGATCAGTCAAGGTCCCACAGTGTTGCAACAGGATTCTCACCCACACTACATGTGATCATTATGGGTGGCGTGATTTCCCCACTACCAAGTACCCCCCAGCTCAGACCTCTCTTATCTGAACGCTCGAACTCAGTTCTTGCAGCTATCTGACACACCTCCTCTTGAGGCAAATAACGCGGACTAACCCCCATCGGGCATATGCATATGAGACATATAAGACTGATTCACTTTAAGGTATAACTCTTTATCTCACATACTTTACTCAGAAACTCAACATAAAGTATAGAACTCAACTTTATATTCATGTACAGAATCTCAGCATATTATTCATATACAAAGGTTTATAAAACACTCAACAATACATGGAATTTCATAGAGATTCATGGAAACACTCAACAGCACATGAACATTCAAACACTTATTCAACACAAACAACACTTAAACTATATTTGGCATAAAGCTTCCCATACATACCTTGTAACCTCTTGATAATTTTGTCTTTCTCTTCCTTCAAGGCTTGACAAACTTGTCCACTTTGATGAAGATTCTCCCATCTTCTACATGGTTCACGTGAAGACTAGATAAATGGAGAGAGATCTTTGCTTCAGTTTCATGTTACTTGTATCCATGCCGTACAAGTGTCCTTCCACTTGTATTCATCCTATGGCTTGTCTTTCCAAGTGGCTATTCAAGAACATTCTCCTTCCTTCTACACCATGCTTCACGTGATTCATCAAGGGAACAAGAGAAGATTTTTCTTCTCATTTTGTGCACATATATGATAGTTTTCTCATTCCTATATTAATAATGAGTTACAAGTGGCTAGATATTTCTTAAGCCTTCATGATTGTATCTTATCATTTTAATTTATGAAGCTTAAGATATTTTTCTTAAAGAGAAGAAAATTATATGATTCTCCTTGTATCCACATGTCACCTTTTATGAGGAAAAAGAATTCAATTCTAACATGACTTCACACATGACATTCCTTAAGAGGTAGTAAAGTTCAATTTGAATTTTTCTACCAAAGAAGCAAAGTTCAATTCAAACTCTTTTACCTAAGGATAATATTAAATAATAGAACTTTAGAGATTTCCAGAAACTAACTTCAATGACAGTTAAATTACTTACAAGCAGAGTGATACACAACCTTGCATACGAGACTGCTTTTATCTTAATTCTGATTGGTCTGTACTATTTTTGATCATCAAAATTACTAAACCATTTTATTAAATAAATCTGGGCACCCCACAATTTAAAGAAAATTCTATAGATTCTATTTATTATTTTTCCAATGCTTGAATGCTTCTGACTAATGTTTCAAAGTTGTCACCTTATAAAATTCATAGAAATTCTTGTCACAAACTATTTTGATATTCTGCCAGTCAAGAGTATTCTGTAATTTCATCAGGTTCTCACAAAATCTCTAAGGATATCTGGTCATTTCTGGCCTGAAGGGCATTATGGTAAATTCATCATTCATCCTAGGGGCATAATTGTCATTTCCACCATAAAATATCTAGCCAAAAATATCTAAGGGTATTATTGTCATTTCCAAAATATCCAAGGGCATTTATATAATTTTCATCTTAAAATATCTCACTAAAATATCTAGGGGCATTTTTGTAATTTTCAAAAATATCCAGGGACATTATTGTCATTTTCACCTTAAGGGCATTTTTGTAATTTCTGATTTAAGGAAAGGGTAACATGGTCATTTCTCTTCAAACATTTCCTTAATGTCTCTAATTGATATTTCACCCAATTAATTCAAATATAAACCAGCTAAATTTCTCATAATCTAATACTCACATCAATAGCTATGCAAGAATAATTCATATAATATTTTGACCATAGTTTTTGAATTTTCAGGGTGTTACAATCCCCTTACCTGACTATGAGTTATCCCATTAAAGCCTCGTGGTGTTGTTTTGAGATCCTTCAAATACGCGCGCTTTCGTCCAAACACAGAGCTCTATATACCAAATCAAAGACAATTTAGTATAGATTTCCAAGGTAAGATCAAATTAACATTTGGGGTCAAATACCCACTCAAATCAAAAAGGGACTAAACAGTGTTTTGGGAGTTCACATCAAAAGACATCATTTTGAAATTCCAATCATGCTAATGTGATCGGGGTTCAACAAGGATCACATAAATGACATCAATTTCATAAAAAAAAGACTTTTACAATATCTCATTTTCAAAGAATTTTCAAAGGAAGTGATAAAACTTCCAACAACGGTACCCAAAACACTAGAGACACTAAGAGAAGCTTAAACTAGTTAGAAGAAGACAAAGGAAACCAAGATTACCTCAAGTAAACCAAGAAAGAAGAATTAGGAGCTCTGTTCTCTACTGAAACTTCGGGTTGAGTTTCGAATATTCTTCTTCGATTAAGTGGTTCTTCTCTGTGTCGTGGTCCCGTGGCAAGCTAAGGTGGCCCGTGGTGGTTGATGGTGGTCGTGGGTGGTTCTAGGGATTTTCGGTGATTTTAGAGAAAGAAGGAGAGAGAAAATGCAGAAAACGTGTTTCTGCGTTGCTGGTGCGTATTTATAACCCGACATCCTCGCTTAGTAGGCCCTAACTCGCTCAACACGCCTACAGGTCTCGCTCAACGCAATTTCTCCTTTGTCTGGAAATTTTGGAATTGGGCCCAGCCCGACATTTGCTCGCTTAGAGCGACATCCAAAAATTGTCATCTTGAAGATCCCAACGGTCAAAAGATGAAGAGAAGGGTTGTGAAGCTTTTATCCAATATTGAGGACGATCCAACGGTTAAAGAATCCGTGATGGTAGTTTTACCAAAGCAGGTTATGGGTCAAACTATCACTCACGTATAATAACCATAAATCAAACAAACTTCGCACAACTTATCATTTATATCAAACAATTGCACAAGGATAATCTACACATCCAAAAGACTAATCCAAACTTATCAAACAAACAAATAACACAATGAATACATTAAACATATATTTTCAGTTATCAAAATTCCAGGGTATTACAATCGTCATATACATACATAAAAGTTTCAAAGAAGTTGTTCATCCTTCAATAGGAGTTTGATATCATACATAAATAAATATTAAGTCATTGATATATATAGTGTGTGTGTGTGTGCGCGCGTGTATTACATATTATTATAATGAATTTTCTTTTCTTACATAAACCTACTATATTTAACATATCGTTAATAAAAACATCTAAGTTTACCATTAAATTTAATTAACTTGTATTTCTTTCATGCATTGCCATAACATAGTCTAACCTAACAATTTTTTATATCCCATTAAAATCAACCCCAATGTCCCATGTCATATGAGATGTCTCAAATTCAACAATTTTGTCACCTGAATCTTCTTCAAATATTTCAAAGCATTGCCAAACTCATCTTCTCCCTCATCTAGAAGTAAGATTTCATATCCCTTTGGCAAAAACTTGTTAAATCCCAAAATCAGATCCCTATGGTCTTTAAGAACCTCCTTCATTTTCGCTACAACAATCCTAACATCAATTCTGAAAATGAATAAAAGATAATAAATTAATATATGTTAACAAAATCATGACCCCTGCCCCCTCCTATTAAAAACAAAAATAGAAGAAAGAAAGATGGAAAAATGCATGTGTGTATATGTTTGTGTGTGTGTGTGTGTGTATATATATTATGTTGGGAATTGAAAGGAGGAATTCCATTTAACTTGATCAAACCTATGAAATTTGTAAGCTTTCATAACATCCATAAACTTGTCTAAGTTTTCCCTCTTGTCTTGAAATGTATTATGTACTTCGTTAATATATTGCAAAAATAGATGTACTTAATATAATTCGAATCCCTTGTATAAAAACAATAGAATTCAAATCCCAATAATTTACAAATTGATATCTAAGGAAGAGCCAAAAATCCTAACAAGAATACCAAGAAAAAATGTTCATTAGATCAATGTAGAGTTTGTGGTAGGGAGGATTCAAAAAAAAAAAGAAGAAGAAGAAATTGTAAAGTTCTAAATATGTAGAGTCTTACATGTTTTGAATATTTATTAAATTAAAGTTTATACTAGAAAGCTATAAATATAATTAACAACATAAATCAAATTCAAAATATGTAGGAAAATGATATTTTTTTTTATATATTTGAAAGAATATCAAAAGAGTATAAATTGATATAACATAAATATTTCTCTCTCTTTATCTCTCTATTTATACATAATGGCAAATGTTACATATTAATTTACGTAAAATGCAAGAAAATACAAAAGTATATTTTTTTCTCCCTTAAAATATTTTATAAAGCATTCTATCTATTTATATTCCTATTCCTACTTTGATTGGTTAAAGATAATCATTCCTAACACTTTCTTTCCTCAAAATATTTTATAGAGCATTCTATCTATTTCTATTCCAAATAATGTGAAGTGCGTTCTCAATTAGTGGGATAAGACTTTGTTGTTGTTGTATACCTAAACAAACTTTTGGGTTTACAAACCAACATTAGTGTGAACACTAAGAAACACACAATAGTAAATAATTGGCAAAAAGTATATCTTAACCATTTCAACAATTAGATCAAAACTCATTCTTATGGTTGTAAAAACAAGAAAACTACAGTCCTCCATATTGCCCAAAATCCTGCAAACTAAATTGATTATCACAATAACTCATTCTAATCATTGCAACTTAGCAAACCCATGAACGGTGATAAGTTTAATGGAGAGTCATGATCTAGGGCAAAATGAATACCCCACCACCTAAAGTAATCATACCAAACTCTAGAAAAAAATTGCATTTAAAGAACAAGTGCCTAATACATTCACAGTCAAAACACATTCCCTACATAATACTTCATTGTCATTGATCATATTCTTGTGAGATAAATTCAAAAAAGAAGGTATCTTATCTGGTGTTAGTTTCCAAGGAAAAACTTGCACCTTAATAGGAACATTTCACCTATAACTTTATGAAAAATTGTTTGTACATTTGTCCTTTACACAAACATAACACCATCTAAGCATACTTAACAAAGTAGAGGCTAGTACACTCCTTCTTCCATATCCATTTGTCCTCCACACTAAAATTCAAATTAATACTTCTTAAGTGACAACAATGTGATATTTTTTGTAAATTTTGGTTTTAAATCTCTCATAAACTAGATTGGGATTATCAACTGTTTTGAACATATAAGGGTTTAAAAATATAGTTTACCAAATAAAATTACAAATGTCAAACTAATTGATGACATGACAAGTCAGTAAGCTACAAACTTTGTTGTTGACAGTAGGTACTAAAACAAAAAAACAATGTTTTATAGAGACTAAATAAAAAATCTTTAAAGGACTAAAATTAAAAATATTATATTTTATAAAGATCAAAAAATTATTTAAGCTGATCAAATATTATTTTATACAACTAAAATTTATTATAAATAAATACTTATAATATATAAATTAAATTATAATTCACAATTATTTTTATCATGATACTTTTTTTCTTTTTAAAACTTAGACTTAATTCTTCATTTTTTGGGACTATAGTTTATTAAATAAGAGATTTTAGTACATGTTTCAATTGCTCAAATCAAATCTTGTATGTTATTTAAGTTCAACCCAACACTTAATTTATCTTTAGATTTCTAACTACATTAGCTAACATGGATTTCATTTAAACACATATTTTGTTTGGCATATCTGTTCTTGCCAAAATCTGGAAATTCCACGTGTGGGCTAGAGTGGCCTTGGTGGACTCCAAATTCTGCACGTCGAATAATGAGTAGGCTTTGCTTAGAGGAGGGACCTGCAAAACAGAGGAAAAACACTCCGACGCTCAAGTAAGTACATTAATTGTTAAAGAATAACTGAGTGTGAGAACCCATCATAAGATGTAGAGAATGAGTGACTTGAGTAATGCATTCAAGTATTATGTACCGAAGTATGAGATGAGATGGTTTAGAGAGAACCTGTAAGACTGTATTTATAGCGTGGAGTATAGGTCTTGGGCCTTTGTTTATTGATAATCTGTTGATAAGATAATAACAGATAATAGCAAGCAATTCAAATAGAGGATAATGTGTACCTTATTGATATATTGTTACTTATAGATAAGTAACAACTTGTAGATAACTTGTTGGGATATTTATATGATAAGGTGGTTGCACCTATTTGAATATCCTAGTATAGTAGATATGATGTTAATAAGGAGATAATATTGTTGGTGTCCATACTCCTGTAGAAGGTTGACGTCCGCGCTCTTGTAGCAACGCTGACATGGAACCCGGACACGTATGTTCGGGTTGACACTTGGAGGCTGAATAAGCAATATCAATGTAGCGGTGTTGACGTGGAGGGTGTCCACATGTATGGTGACCTTTATGTGACAACCACGTGTCATTTTACTATTTTGGACTGTACAATAGCCAATTAGAGATGATGACGTTTGAATTCACTATCCTATACCATTTTTGGAGGGCAACTATGTTATTGGTATGAAGTATCTACGGATTTTATCAATGATCAAACTTTGTAATTATTTTAATCCATAAAACTCAAATATGAGACCCTTCTTAAGAGTATCGAGTCTAGTTCCACTTGAACCCACGACCTATTGGTATTATCCTATGCTTTAACACCATGCATAAATTGATGCATACACATATATAATTCCCCACACATTTAAGTATATATAATATATTTTAAAAAATATATAAAATAAGTTAATGGTTCTTATGCATGGTGTCAAAGCTAGTATAGGGTAGCACGACAAACTTAATTTCAAAATCTTGCAAAGAGAGATGCCCAAATTTAATTTCAAAATCATGCTAGTTCATTCTTGTTGCGAGAGGTGCTCGAGTATGCCTTGAAGAAGATTGTCCCCATAGGAGCATGATACTTGTAAGAGACTAATCAAAGATAAAAATAAGTTGTTTGAGATGCACTAGCTAGTTGTAAAATAAAATTATTTTGAAATTTGAATTAAAACATATATTTCATAATATTAAAAAAATAAATGTTCGATAAATAAGATTGGAATAAAACGCGTGGCTTGTGAGAGTTAGAATTACTTCTCAAAATTTTCAAGCTCAATAATAACTCCATAAACTTATTTTATTCAATAGTTAAGATTCAAAATTATATTATAATGGTAGATTATCCTAAATATTGAAGTTGATGGAATCATTGCATTAATTTATGTGCTCATATGAGTTTCCAAATTTTGCACATTTATAGGGAGGAAAATCAATGTGCATGCCTTAGCTAATCACATAGTTGATCATAGAATAGATATCGCTTGATGGGAGTCTATTCCTTCGTTTATTAGGCTTCATTTTTTCCGTGATAGGTGTGGAATGCCTTCATTTAGCTTTTGTTAACTTTTGTTCATGGGTCTTGGTCTACCTCATGTTAACAAGAATGAGAGCAATGATAGAACAAAAAAAAAATTGTGTGAAAATAAAGTAATAAAAAGATTAATTAGTTCAATGAAAGAGTCTTGTAATGAAACAATGATATAATAGAAACAATATTTAATGCTTCATTGATATTGTATAATGACTATAGAAATGGGTTTTTTCAAAGTAAAATAAAATGAGATAGAATAAATAAAATTTTGAAGTTTTATCAAATTGAGATCACCCTCCACTTACATCTTTTAGTGTGTATGCAAAAATGATTTAATTTGAAGAAAAAGGTGAAATAAAAGACAAGTATACTTGATAAAAAATACTAGAGAAAGAAAATGAAGGAAGAAAAGATGAAGAATCTTGTTCATAAGGGATAAAAAGGAAAGGAAAAAAAGAAAGAAAGACTTTTAAAAAATGAGATAAATTCATTGACAAAATCTAAACTAAGTGAATCATTTACTATGTACCAGATTAATACATTTCTTATTAAGAAATGAACATAATGATAATAATTTGACATTAAATTTGGGTTATGATAAATAATCGAAGGAAGAGTTTTGTTAACTATAGTGATCATTCTTAGCTCGAGCGGATTTTAGCAACAAAAAACATATTTGTTGAAAATAAAATTAATAAAAAAGGAAAGAGTGAAAAAAATAATAGAAATAGAAAATTTAAGGCAAAGAAGATGGAGAATCTTTTTCTTAAGGGATACAAAGGAAATGTCAATAAAAGAAAAGGAAAAAACAAAGAAAGACATTAAAAAATAGAGAGAAATGTATTGAAAAATATTAATCAAATAAATCATTATACTAAATCTCATTCCCATTGCTAAATTATATAAAATGTATTGAAAAATATTAATCAAATAAATCATTATACTAAATCTCATTCCCATTGCTAAATTATATAGTTCTTTGGTGCCAACATATTTTATAAAAAGGAAAATATCTGAAATCATTTACTCCATTCAACAAACATAGTTGCTACTTATCTCATATTTGTTGTTCAGTTTTCACATGTTCAGAAGCTGATTCTATAAAGACATTTTCACAATTTAATAGAGTTGGTCAACTCTTTGATCTATTGAAACTTGTAACAAACTTTTGCTTGTCCTAAATTAAGTAGAGTTTCCCCTTAAGTATACGGATGGTAGAAACTTAGTGAAGTCACGAACAAGATCTTGGTGGCCCTCAAAAAGTGTAACAACCTAGAGAAGTTGAAGACATATGACTAAAGTAAATGGTAATGAAAATGAAATTAAGAGGCAAAAATTAATCTGTTGACATGAACATACATCAACAACACTTACCTCATATAATAATCTAGACCCCAAAAAAAAAAAAATCTCATGCTAACAGCGTGGGAACGACGCGGTTAGCGTGGGATGCGGTGCCAGTAGCGTGGGAAGTGGCGCCATTAGCGTGAGATTGCTCCATAAGGCTTTTCTTGAGCATATTTGGCGTGAATAGTGCCATGATCGACGCTATTAGCGCCAGTATGGCGCGGTTAACGCTAGAATGGCCTGGAGACCCCTTTGACTCGAATATCTGGCGCGATTAGCGCCAAAATACACCAGAAAGCTTTTTCTTTCGAATTGGTGGCGCAATTAGCGTGGGGTGTGGCGCTATTAGCGCGGGAACGCATACAGGGGCCCTATAAAAGGATATTTTCGCGTTTTGGGAGAGAAAAACTGTTTCTCTTCCTCTTCCTTTGCCATTTCTGCTATTGACGAGCTTCCAAGCTCCTTAGACCTCCATTCTTTGGCTTAAACACCTTCTTTTACACCCATATCTTGGTGGAAATCATTTGTGAGCCATAATCCTTCATCAGTTTCCTTTAAAAACCCCTCAATCAGAGAAATCCATTTCTCTAGGGACTTCGTAAAAACTCGAGTTTGGCAAAGAACGGTGTAGATTCTTGGACACCCAAGCCAGGGAAAGCGGTCCACGGGTCTTTTTGGTCGTCATTGAGGTAAGAAACTCAAGATTCACTGATTAATTTGTGAATTGGGGTTTTGGGTGAATGTGACCCACTTGTGATAGAGCTAGAATTAGCCTTGGGTCCTTTAGAAAAGTGGGTTTAGAACGTTGTGGTGATGAAAGATTAGCTTTCAAATGTTAGTTTGGTGGACTTTGATTATGGGCTCTGATATGTGCATGTGTGGCCTGGGTATGTTGAGTTACTTGATATGATATGAGATGCAAGAGCCTTGATAATTATTTTGGGTGTACTCGAGAGGCTTTTGGAACAGCTTTTGTGTGTGAAAGGAACCATTCAAGCCATATATTGAATTATGGAGTATTTGGGTTTGCACAGAGCTTATAGCTCTTGTGTTGTTTGCACCGAGTCTTGTGGTGACTCTAGTGCCTTAATTAACTGAGGTAGACCACTGAAGGTCTAAGAGAGAACTTGTGTATGATGAGCCTTAATGAACCTTAAGTTAGAAGATAGAGAGGTTAACATGGAAAGGCAGAGTGTTTCCTTTCATATGAACGGTTGAGAATCATTACTGATTGTTTGTCTGCATGCCTAATGTAGGGCGTGAGACTCAGACTATTGGTGGTGGTCACCACGAAGCCGGGAGAGCCGGTGTTGAGCTGAGATCAGGTAAGCTCATTGTTCTTGGAGTTTGTTCTCCTTTCTTGTGTTTCACTGTACCTAAAGAGGGTAATGGTCTGATATGTTATGCATATGGATATTGTTTTGCTGTTATACTAAGACCTGGATATGATGATTGATATTGTCTATACACTGAGATAGTGTTATGTTCTGTATTGGTGATGAAATGAATGAAATGATAGAGATGATTATATAATATTAGGGGAATTCTCTGGCCAGTAGAATAGAATAGGGAGGTTCCGTAGGAATGTACCTGTGAGAGAGCTCCTCAGGCAAAGGCAATAAGCCCTGAGGTAAGGTACCTGTCAGATGCCCTTCTATGGAGTAAGTATCCAACGTGGTTCTAAGGAAATGTACCTGTCAGGTGACCCTCCTTAGCCATTGGATAGAGTCTAATGTGATTCTGAGGACTCGTACCTGTCAGATGAGCTTCTTAGGCAAAGGCAATAAGTCCTAAGATAAGGTACCTGTCAGATGATCCTCCTCAGGCGTTGGATAAAGTTAGAGAGGGTTTATCCATTGGATAGACATTCTCTCAGTACTGATGATGTGTGTATAAATGTAGCTGTATTGTGATATGTTTATTATAAGTTATGGAAGCCGAGAAGGCTGATGATATGAGAATGATAAATTGATATTGTTATTCTGGATCTACTGAGATTATTATCTCACCCCTGTTTGGGGCTCTTGTTGCAGGTGACAGTATAGGAGTAGCAAAGAGATCCCAAGGCAAGAGGCCTGAGACAAGATAGATGTTGATGAGAACCCTAGGCATAGATGACTGAGCCTGTTGGCTTATATTTTGTTGATGTATGCCTGTATTTTGGCACTTGATGTATATTTGTAAGTCTTGAAAAGCATGTACTCTGTATATTAAACATGTTTCACCATATATGTATATAATATATAGTTTTTTTGATTAAGCTTCCAATATTGATGTATGCTTATGTTTGTTGCGCTATTCTGATACAATGATAATGTTAATACGCCGGGTGCACACGAGGTGTTACACCTCACGGTATGTATCATAAATAATGGTGCCATTTTTTTAATACTTAACAAATATCTTTAGAAATGACTTGTAAACTTGATCTTTTTGTTTTCAAATCGATCCTACATGAAAGGAAACCAATTAGACTCGACAAAATTGTTCAATTTGAATTTTTACAACAAAAGACAATACTCTCTGGGTCTCATAATATGTGTCATCTCAGAGTTTTTTACTCATACCAAGAAGAGCCAACAAATAGATGAAAGAGTGTTGTAATTTTTCAAAATTAACCTTATTAATCTTCTTTGTTGGAAGCAATGCAACACAACAACAATATTTAAAAATATTATTAGGGGTATACATGAAAAAGTAGTAATTAATATTACTTACATTCAAAAGCTAAAAAGGCACTTATTATGGGACTGAGGTAGTATCGTATACTAAATAGCTGTAAGCATATATATACTATATGATATTTTCTCATAAACCTAACATATATTAATTTGTTCACAAAATTCTTAGCATCGTCATATACATACATACAAGTTTCAGAGAAGTTGTTCATCCTTCAATAGGAGTTGGATTTCATACATAAATAAATTATAAGTCATTGATATAGTGTGTGTGTGTGTGTGTGTATTACATATTATTATAATGAATTTTCTTTTCTTACATAAACCAACCATATTAAAAAAATCATTAGTAGTAACATCTAAGTTTACCATCAAATTTAATTAACCTCTATTTCTTTCATGCATGTCCATAACATAGTCTAACCTAACAATTTTTTTTATCCCACTAAAATCAACCCCAATGTCCTATGTCATATGAGATGCCTCAAATTCAACAATTTGGTCTCCTGAATCTTCAAATATTTTGAAGCATTTCCAAACCCATTTCCTCCCTCATCTAGAAGTAAGATTTCATATCCGTTTGGCAAAAACTTATTAAATCCCAAAATCAAATCCCCATGGTCTTTAAGAATCTCCTCCATTTTCGCTACAACAACCCCAACATCAATTCTGCAAATGAATAAAAGATAATAAATTAATATTTGTTAAAAAAATCATGACCCCTCCCCCCTCCTATTAAATACAACAATAGAAGATAGAAAGATGGAAAAATTCATGTATATATATAGAACTGTAGAAACAGGAGATCATTGTGTCTATTTAAGGGCTGCGTCCCTCATTTTGTAATCAAGTTTTTTCTTTCATTGTTTCCTTCTTTCTCAGAGAGTTCCCCCCTAGGTATACCTCTGAGCAATCCTTTCTATTTTCAGTGTAATCTCTAATCTTTTTGAGAAATAAAATCTTATTTTCTCATATTGCATGTATTAATTCTGCAACTGAATCCTTCTCTTTCTCATCCACTCCCTCTCATCCCGACGGTTTGCCGCGCTTGAGAGTTTAACTTTACTTTTATGTTTTAAATTTCATTTACTGCACTGCTTATTCGTAGTCATGTGAATTCCGTATTCTATTCCTGCTTTCCATATGCATTGGTTGTTCTGATCGCTTTCCCTTAGCCTCGCTTCCACCCCATATGGTATCAGAGCCTGATGGGGAAGTAGGAATATACTCATCTTAAATGTTATCCAGACATGAATCTTTAATTTCCTGTTGTTTTTCTGCTTTTGTAAATGATTTAAGGTTTTATGTCTTAACTGGTAAGTATGATAAGCAGAGAAAGTTCTGATCTGGAGTTACCGGGGTAGTAAGTCCTATTGAGTTGAGGGCAGTAAATCCTAAAAATTATTGGAACGCCAGATCTGAACTTTTGTCTGAAAATTCATTGGCTTCAGCTAAGAGATTAAAAAAAAAAGTCGGGAATACATCTTAGAAGTAAAATTTATCCGGATCTACCTTTATACCCTTACAGAACCAAAGGATGGCGATGATATCAGGGGACTATTTTATGATATTTTCTTCAATGTCTCTTTTTCGCTCTTTCTCCTCTCGATTCTCTTTCAAGTCTTCACAACCTTCCTCCTCTTCTCTCAATCCTTAAGCCGATAACGCTTTAATCAAATCAAACCGTAATATTTTCAAGGAAGAAGTTTCTTTTGAAGATATTAATCAAGATCTGGATGACTGGAAGATACCCAGGATTCCAGATAATGAACTTTACAAACCCGAAGGCCAATATTTTTGTAAGACTGATTTTATAACTCGGACTGTTGAAACTAATATCCGCCTTAAAACTGATTTTGATGAAATCAAACTTCTTTCAAACAATTCTTTAAAACAGCATAGGCAAACTTATAATTTTTTGCATATTGGATGTGTCCAAGTTGCTGCCAAACCTTTAGGGATCGAAGGATTAAACACCTCAATTCTTTTGTGTTTAAGAGACTCCCGCCATAATTAGTTTACCGACTCCATCTTAGGCACCGTAGAGACCAGCCTTAGCAATGGACCCATCTATTTCAACTGTTATCCTGATAGGACTGTCAGCCTTGAGGATGCAAACATCCTAGATGTCTTGACCTTAGATGTCCAGCTTCATGGTCTTGATATGAAAGTTGGATCTATCCCGGTCAATATCATATATCGAGTTCAGTACAAGGTTATGAACTCATGTGTCTCTAGAGTCCTCAAACCCAGAAAGACTGGAGAAACTACTTGGTTTCTCACGGATACAACCAAAGCCAAGGTTGTTATTCCTAAAGTCATCAAGTGGGAAGACATTAATTTTCCACAAACTTGGGCCATGGACAGAGTTGCTCCGGCTAAACCCCAACCCACACCTAGCTTTGAGTCAGTCAGACAGTATGACTCTGGAAGGGTTGAGATCACCTTTAATAGATCTAATTCCTTCAATACAGCTAGATCATCCTTTACTAGGGATTCTAGATCAGAGATGTTTGGATCTGTCTTTTCTAGGAAATCCTTCTCTGCTGCTCCAAGTGGAAAAAGTAGTAGAATCAAGCTTCAGGGTGTAGAGACCTCGACCTCTATTCCTCAGCTTGTTTACCAACAGGATAATAATGAGGAAGAGTCTGCTAGATCTATCCCCTCTCCAACCTTTTCATCTATGCAAGATTATGAAGTTATCCATGATTAATAAGACTTGCATAGATTATGAAGCCCTTAAGCTGGATTTCGACTCGGAGGAAATGACTCCTCAAAGAGAGTGGTTTCTTAGCTATTATAGGGTATTAGTAAAGATCAGATTAGGGAAGAATATTATTCCTTTCTTAATCTTGTTAAGTCTCAAATCTTTTTCTTTGATTGGTTTAAGTCTTATGCAGCTTACCATAAGATAGATTATCCTTTCTTAGAACCAAACACCATTAGTGTTATAGTATGATCTTAAAGATGGCCAGATAGTTAGATCTGAGTTCCCTCTGTCAACCAAGTTTATTCTTCCTAATGTTAGGAATGAGAAGCATGGTCATATTTATGCCTCACCCTTTAAGTCTAGGGATGAATTTGAACCTATCACTCCTAAGGATATCAAGAACCTTATGGAGCAATCCAACTATACCAACAGGTACCTCCAATCCATAGGAGAAAAGTTGGGTGAAAAATCCAGTCTTATCCTAGAAACCAGTACTTCTTCCTCCTCCTCTAAGATTATCCAAACCCCAATCTTCAAACCTTTTAGGATGACTGATAAGCTTAGGAAAGAGTTTGCTAAACTTCAAGCTTATAATCAGCCCTCTGAAGAGCCTAGAGAAAAAATTGAAGGATTAACATCCATCATTATCCAAGATACTCCTCAGACATCCCAAGAGGCCTATTCTAGACCAACCCTTACTCGAGCCAGATCTAGGCATGAAGCCCAAAAGGACAAAGACAAAGAAATCAATGTCCTTAACCAAGCTGAGTCTGAAAACGGAAACTCTGACTCAAATAGATATGTCCAAATTAACCCTATTAGGAATCAGCCCAACTGGAAGCAACCCTCTAAGCTGTATTACCATAGGGCAACCGCTCCTGATCTTCTCTTTGAAGAAAGGGAAAATTCCAAATCCTTTAATGCCAATTATGTCTATGAATGGAACATAGATGGCAAAACTGAGTACCAAATCCTCAATATCCTCCAGCAAATGACCATGGTTGCTACAACCTATGATACATCCCTTAACTGCACGGAAGCAGCTATTGTAACCATTTTAGTTTCTGGTTTTACTGGACAACTAAAAGGCTGGTGGGATAATTATCTTTCTGAGGATCATAAGATTACCATCCAGAATGCTGTCAAAATGGAAAATGATGGCAAAATCCTGACCCAAGATGGTAAACCAATCCCTGACTCTGTCAACCAGTTAATCTTCACCATAATCCAATATTTTATAAGAGATTCCAGTCTTTGGAAAGATAGATCAGCTGAACTCCTTTCCAATCTCAGATGTAAGACCCTAGCTGACTTTAGATGGTATAAGGATACCTTCCTCACTAGAGTCTTTACCCGTGAAGATAGCCAAGAACCTTTCTGGAAAGAAAAGTTTTTTTGCTGGACTTCTAAAATCTTTAGGGGATAAGGTTAGGGATAAGATCCGTAGTCAGCACCCTAACAATGATATTCCATATAAGCAATTAAGTTACGTTCAGCTTATTGCTTATGTCCAGAAGGTCGTCTTAAAAATTTGCCAAGATGATAAGATCCAACATCAGCTTGCCAAAGAAAAGGCACAAAATCGCAGAGATTTAGGTAATTTCTGTGAACAGTTTGGCCTCCCTTGTTCCTCTAAACCGAGGAAAGCCAAGAAGCATACCCATAATCCTGATAGACAGAAGCCTAGAAAATCTGTTTATCATCGTCATAAGTCTGGAACCCCACCTAGAAAGCTTAGAAGAGAATTCCAGACAAAACCCCCTTTGACAAGATCAACATTCCTAAGAAACCTATAGTCCGTTGGACTTGCGGTAAGCTTGGCCATAAGAGTCAATATTGCAGGCTTAAGAAAAAGCTTAGGAACCTCAATCTAGAACCCTCTGTTGAAGAACAGATTAATCATCTCCTAGTAGAATCCTCCTCTGAAGAAGAATTTGACAAAGATGCTTCTGAAGATCACTCTTCGAAAAATCTAAATCAGATTCAAGAGGATGATTTATCTTTGACTGATGAAGACTGTCTTTCTTCTTCCCAGGTTAATGTCCTTACCAGGGAGCAAGATCATCTTTTTGAGGTGATTAATTCCATTTCTGATCCTTAAGAGAAGAAAAATCTTTTGTCCAAACTTAAAAAATCTTTTGATGAACCATCCTTTTAATCTTCTAACAATAACAATTTATTAGTCAATAATAAGTTTAATCTTAAAAATACTCTTAAGAAGTTTGACAAGAGTACTGTTAAACCGGTAACCATTCAGGACCTTCAGCATGAAGTTAACCAACTAAAAGCTGAAATTCGCCTTATTAAAGAACAACAAAGTGTTCATCAGAACATTTTGAGTGTCCTACAATATGGTGATCCAACTGATGATGAAGAACCTGGTCAGAATAATCGACATTCTGATAATGGCTCTCCTGATGATCCAGTTAGTCCTGATATCCCTCCAAAAATTTTTGAATTAATAAACTAGTTGACTATTCAAAAATTTTATATCAAGGTCAAAATTATTGTTGGAATCTTTATCCTTGAGACTGAAGCTCTGTTTGACACAAGGGCAGATTCAAACTGCATTCAGGAAGGGTTAATTCCAACAAAGTATTTTGAAAAAACTTCAGAGCGACTTAATACTGCTAGTGGGTCTAAGCTTCGCGTTAATTTCAAACTTTCTATCGCTTTTATTGAAAAGGATGGTTTTAAGGTCAAAACTTCTTTTCTTTTGGTCAAGAATCTCAAAAATTCGCTTATATTGGGAACACCTTTTATCAAATCCATCTTCCCTATAACCATTTCAGATAAGGGTATTTCCACTACTTATTTGAATAAATCCATCACTTTCAAGTTTCTTAAGGATCCGATTGTTAGAGACTTGAACCCAATTTTTTTTAAACAAAACCAAATCAATTATCTTAAAGAAGAAATTTCTTATAAGAAAATTGATGATTTGCTTAATCAACCCGTCATTCAGCAACAAATCCAATCCTTGTCTAGCCAAATCCAGAACTCCATCTGTGCTGATCTTCCAAATGCTTTTTGGCAAAGAAAACAACACATTGTTGATCTCCTTTATGAAAAGGACTTCAATGATCGACAAATTCCAACCAAAGCTCGACCCATCCAGATGAGTCAAGAACTCCTTGTCCATTTCCAGAAGGAAATCCAAGACCTTCTGCAAAAAGGATTAATCAGAAAAAGCAAGAGTCCTTGGTCTTGTTCTGCTTTTTATGTCAACAAACCAGCTGAAATTGAACGTGGGTCTCCTTGTTTAGTTATCAACTATAAACCTCTCAATCAAGCCCTCCAGTGGATTCGTTATCCGATTCCGAATAAAAAGGATATTCTTATTCGTCTTTTTTCTGCTAAAATCTTTTCAAAGTTTGATATGAAATCAATATTTTGGCAAATTCAAATTAGTAAAAGGGATTGTTATAAAACAGCTTTTACGGTCCCTTTTGGACAATATGAGTGGAAGGTCATGCCCTTTGGATTAAAAAATGCTCCTTCAGAATTTCAGAAAATTATGAATGACATTTTTAATCCCTACTCTTCCTTCATTATTGTCTATATTGACGATGTCGTTGTTTTCTCCCAATGAATTAATCAACACTTTAAACACATTAACATTTTTATTCAGATAATCAAGAAAAATGGTCTTGCTTTATCTAAAACAAAAATCAATCTTTTTCAGACTAAAATTCGCTTTCTTGGTCACAACATATATCAGGGCACAATCACTCCTATCAATCGTGCCATTGAATTCTCAACCAAATTCCCGGACCAAATTATCGAGAGAACCCAACTCCAAAGATTTCTTGGTTGTTTAAACTATGTTACTGACTTCTTTCCTCAGCTGAGTAATCTGGCTAAACCCCTCTATGATCGTCTTAAGAAAACTCCTCCTCTGTGGACCAATGTTCAAACTGATCTGGTCAAACAAATCAAGTCCCAGGTCAAAAACCTTCCATGTCTTTACCTTCCCAATCCTTCTGCCAAAAAGATTATTGATACTGATGCCTCTGACATTGGTTATGGTGGTATTCTTAAACAATCCCTTAATGGCAAAGAACAAATAATTGCATTTACTTCAAAGCATTGGAATCCTGCCCAGCAGAATTATTCCACAGTAAAAAAGGAAGTTTTAGCAATTGTTTTGTGCATTTCAAAGTTTCAATCTGATTTACTTAATCAAAGGTTTTTAATTCGTGTTGATTGTAAGTCTGCAAAAGAGATTTTACAAAAAGATGTTGAAAACCTTGCATCAAAACAGATTTTTGCCCGATGGCAAGCTATTTTGAGTATCTTTGATTTTGATATAGAATTCCTCAAAGGTACCCTAAACTCTCTACCTGACTATCTCACTCGTGAATATTTACAGGGAAGAAACCAATAGTAACAGCCTCATGCCGGATACCGTAAAATCATCTTCCTCCTCACGAGGAAGAGGAAAAGGCAGAATCTCTAAACCCAGACTAGCCGTGGCTGGTTTAATCACCCATGCAGGGTCTGGATCTTCGTCCAAACAAGAAGAAGGTCCCAAGAATCAATCTAAATCTGGGTCATCTACTCAGTCTGGGTCATCAACCCGGAAACTACCCCAATCCATTACTGGGTCTTTTACCCAGAAATCCGAACCTCAATCTGTTTCTGAGCCCACCAATCAGAAACCTAAACCCCAATTACAAACAAAGGCAGATTATGCCATGCCAATCCAAGTCCTTTTGGCCCTTCAGGAACAGGGTCTTACCCACCTCCCAAAAGGCCTCCCATGTAAAACTTGGGCTGACATCACTTTTGAAGAAGAAGACAGTGAAAGATGCCTGGCAACCATGATTAAAAACATGAGAGAAACCCCTTTAATCCTCCAACAACCAAAAGGCAAAGCCATAGTTCACCAGCCTGAACCCTTGGCGGTCCAAAAGCCTAAATCTCAAACCCAGTACGTCCCTAAAAACAAATACCAGGAAGTTATATGAAACGACCGCTTCTACTTCGCTTTAAATCGTATTTATTATTTTTTTTTCGGTTGTTTTTTTTTTTCATACAAGAAAAAAAAATGAAGGTTCAAATAAAGTCCTTGTTAATTTAAAAAAAAAATGTAAAAGAAAAACATAAAAAAATATTTGAAAATAATTTATCAATAGAAATGTTAACGCGTTATTCAATAACGTAGTTTAAGTGATTCACATATACTTGCCATACAAACCATTATTACCAGTTTATAGCTTGACGTCTAAACAGTCCATACAGTCCATAATACAGAGCATAGTAGAAAACATGCAAACAGAGAATTTTCACAACAGTCTTCACCAAATCTTCTTGTACAACTTCCATTTCACTGTTCCTCTGCTCGCCCAAATAATTGGGGTCATCACAGGTGTCAACCACAAGACACAAAATAGGGTAAGTCATGATAAACAAAATTTAACTACAA
>PYAF01002212.1:43188-54854 GCA_007407185.1 Glycine tomentella | reverse complement strand
TTCTTATTGGTTTATTTAAATCTTTTTAGCCTAAAATTATTTCCATCCTTCTCACACAATTTCTAATAATTTAGATCGCTTGAATTAATATATATTTAAATTCTAACAATCTTACTAAATGGTGAATTTTAATTTTCTAATTGTCCTAAAATATTACTTCAAATCCATATGTAATAAGTAAAAATATGGGGGTGTTACATTATACAGATGGAACCTGAATTCTGGGACCCAAAGCCAACCAGGGTCCCCCAGAAGATCTTTCCCAAAGATATTCAGGGTAATCAGTACCATTTTAGACCAATCTCTCTGCTCAAGACTAGACATTTTTATGAGTTTATTCTTGTGGACACCAACTCCGTCCAGATTAAACATCATAAAAATAAAGACTCTGAGCAAATTGCATTCAACTCTACAAATCCTTAAGGTCCTAACACCAAAAGAATTTGGAGAATTGAATAAGATAAAAAGATTTTCTCAAAACTATGATCCCATTGGTTTTTCATACTGGGATTATCAAACTGCCTGGTATAACGTCTTTAATTTCCAGAATAAAGACTTTATTTATGCACTCATGGCTCATTTATTTTAAACAAAATGTCCAATACAGGTTTCCCCAATGGTTTTTGCAGTGGTGGAATTATTATGGACCAATCCTTGAGATACTCCCTTCCGAGGTAGTGTCTGGCTTGACAATCTTTACTAAGAAGTTTAAGCACCCTGATAATGATTCATTTCCGATGGACTTGCACTTCTTCAGTAAATTGTCTCTCGCCTGGATCTTCCAATGGCGATATATCTATGGTAATGTATCAGTTAAAGGACAATTGCCTATGCTTCGCAGACAAGCTCTTGTCAAGTGGTGGTCTCAGTTTGACCATTCAAGAGCCAATCCTGAACAGGTATCGCTTTGGTTTAAATAGCACCCAACCCTAACCAAAGCTGCCGACCCAGAAGCATGCAAGTTCTTCAATCAAAGATCACAAGTCATAGCAGCCTTGGCATCTTCCTCATCAAAAGAGAAGTTCAAGGAAAACATGCAAATGATCTTAAATCTCTTGGAGAAGGAGAATGAAGACGCCTGCTCCTCATCCAAGAAACCAATCGAAGAGCCAGCCGAAACATCTTCGCAATCTTCAGATGATTTCTATCAGAATGAGGATGATTGCTTCGGCATCAATCTTGATGATGACTGAATATGATTTAGTCACCACCGTAAATCACCAAGCAGAAGGGTAAGTGGCGAAGGCTCCTTTTGCTGACCTCAAACGTGACATCATCATTCCCTGCGGCAGACTACTGTTCAACACTGTTCACTGTAGCGATAGGTTTTCCAGTAAATTATGACCGAAACTGTAGAAACAGGAGATCATTGTGTCTATTTAAGGGCTGCGTCCCTCATTCTGTAATCAAGTTTTTTCTTTCGTTGTTTTCTTCTTTCTCAGAGAGTTCCCTCTAGGTATACCTCTAAGCAATCCTTTCTATTTTTAGTGTAATCTCTAATCTTTTTGAGAAATAAAATCTTATTTTCTCATATTGCATGTATTAATTCTGCAACTGAATCCTTCTCTTTCTCATCCACTCCCTCTCATCCCGACGGTTTGCCACGCTTGAGAGTTTAGCTTTACTTTTATGTTTTAAATTTCATTTACTGCACTGTTTATTCGTAGCCATGTGAATTCCGTATTCTATTCCTGCTTTCCATATGCATTGGTTGTTCTGATCGCTTTCCCCTAGCCTTGCTTCCACCCCATATGGTATCATATATATATATATATATATATATATATATATATATTATGTGGGGAACTGAAAGAGAGAATGTTGTTTAACTTGATCAAACCTATGAAATTTGTAATCTTTCATGACTTCCATGAACTTGTCAAAGTTTTCCCTCTTGTCTTGAAATGTATAATGTACTTCCTTAATATATTGCAGGGCATCCATTTTAGTAATTTTTTTACCAGCTCCACTCATTATGTGATATTGAAAAATCGCCAAAGCATGACAAAAAAGAACAAACCAACTCAAATTGAATTTATTAGACACATATATATGATCGCTTGTCACCAAGTCAACAAATTTTACCAAAAACCATAAAAAACTCTATCATTGAAATTAAAACATCTATTTATTAAGATATTATATTTTATTAAAAAATTAAACAAGTTAAGACATACATGAATAATTTATAGAATATTAATAATAGTTTCTATGTACCTTTATAATAAATTAGTGAAATACCTTTTTAAAAAAAATGCTTTTGTGAAAAATAATACTACCCATTAAATCCAATAAAAAATATTAACTACCTTTTAAGAAAAATTGTTCAAAGTACCAAATATTAAAATAAATTTATTAACTAATATTATAATTTATCAAAATATTTATATTCAATATCAGTGGTGAGTTTGGTAAAGAGGCAATCAAATTTGATTGCTCTCTAGTAAGGGCGCCAATCTTGTATGCTAGCTCTCATACGTTTGATCAAGTCCTTCTATTCCCTCTATGTATTTCTGCACTTATTTGGCATGAAATGACATAAATGTATTTCCATAAAAAAACATTTTGGAACTTTTTAATTAATTTTTTCTTATTTTTATTTCCTTAAAAAATTTGTTTTGAATTTTGCTTATCAAATAATATTTTAAATTTATAATAAACTGATATTTTAATACTTTTTGATTTAGTAGCGATAAGTTTGTTTTCATTTTAATCCATATTGTCAGTTAATAACGTTAACAATGTTGGATTCAGGGGGAGCTACTTAAGGAATGCAAAAGAATTGATTCAAGCTTTGGTTTTGAGCTTTCAACATGCAAACGCCTTGAAGTTTAATTAGTGTAATATGTGTAAGAGAAAAGCAATTCTGGTGATCCATGTGCATTGCATTCATATTAATCTATAATATAATTAATTGAACTCATAAAAATCACAAGGCTTTAGTAATTTGACTAAGTTTTTTAATTTGATTCAAAGGTTTTTGAAAAAATGCATTTTATACTATTGTAATCGATTACCTTAAAGACTTAATCGATTATTTTGTTCTTAGTTAATTCTGGAAAGCTTTCAAGAACAATGTAATCGATTACCTATCGGAATAATCGATTATTTGACCTTTGTTTTTATATAAACTACCTAGTTGAACTCTTTAATCGATTATTAATGGGTAGTAATCGATTACATAGCTATATATGATTTTAAGGTATTATGGGATAATCGATTACCAAGGTATTGTAATTGATTACACAGGCTTATTTGAAAAAGTCATCTCCCTGCTTTAATCGATTACCACTTCTAGTAATTGATTACACTATGTGCCTGAATATTGTAAGATTGTATAAGATAATCGATTACCACATTTTGTAATCGATTACACAGTGTATTTTAGAATGCTTCAAGCTCCTGCCTTAATCGATTACCAAAGATAGTAATCGATTACATAGTAAATTTTAATATTTTGCAGCCTTCTGTCTTAATCGATTACAGGACGGAATAATCGATTATTTTGCTCGTTGCTCATGTCCAGAAACTGTGATGAACATTTTAATCGATTACAAGATTTATTTATTCGATTGCATGAGCGTTTTAATCGATTATTAGACGCGTTTAATCAATTACAGGCAGTTACAAAAAGCTGTTATAATTAGAACTGTGGCTCAACTGCTTTTAAAACTTTGTGGAACATTACCATTCGTATTTTTTGAGCTTAAACAGTCTTGTGAGCATTCTTAAGTGTTTTCTAAGGGATTAATTCTTTCGTGCTCCATTGTGCTCCAATCATGAGTGTTTGAGTCATTCTTGGAGCTTGAAACCTTTTCAAGATTAAGAAAAGTTGTGCTTATTGATTTTCATTCATTCAACCTGATCTGGTAACTTCATTTTGCATTGCATCATTGGATCATCAGGTTGTTTCTCTCCTTAATCTGGTTGTAATTTTTGTTTTATATTTTCTTTGTAATTTGGTTATTGTAATTGGGTTCTTACTTGAAACTAGAGAAGGGGTTCTCTAGGTGGAAGAACTGAGTAGTGTTCTCAGGTTCTTGTCTCTTAGAATCTAATAGGGTTTTAGATTTCTGTACTTTATCTAGGGTTGATAAAGGGAGACATTGTAATTGATTGTAAGAACAGAAAATTATAATAGTAGAACTCCAACCTAGTGTTGGTTGGAAGAAAACTGGATGTATCTTCTAGTGTTGAAGTGAACCAGTATAAATCTGATTGTGTCTTGCTTCTCTATCCCTTAACTCATTATATTCGTTGTGTTCTTGATTAAATTGCTTGATCAACTAGGTCAGTTTTGATTCATTGAATTCCTTGGAGCTGAGCTACTTGATTAAATAAAGTTTCTTGGTTTTGAAAAGTGATAAAGATCCTAGGAACTCTGATTTTGATTAAAATTTTTTTTTAAAATACCAAGGTTTAACCAATTCACCCCCCTCTTGGTTAAGTATGAGATATTCATATTCTTTACAAACAATTGACATCATAATCACATTTATAAGCCATTGACTAGTCACGCATCAATGAGAAGAATGTGATATTTTGTTGTTGTAAATTTTGGTTATAAATCTCTCGTAAACTAGTTTGGGATTATCAAATTTTTGAAAAGGTGAGGATTTAAATAGAAAAGTTACCAAATAAAATTATATGTGTCAAACTAATTGATGACATGACAAGTCAGTGAGCTACGAACTTTGTTGTTGACAACAAGGACTAAAATAAAAAAAATAATTAAGTTTTATAGAGACTAAATAAAAAAAATTTAAAAGACTAAAATAAAAAACATCATATTTTATAAAGATATAAAAATTATTTAAGTCGATAAAATATTATTTTGCACAACTAAAATTTATAATAAATAAATACTCATAATATATAAATTAAATTATAATTAAAATTAATAATTGATAAATAGTTTTGAGCATATAAATTATATTTTATATTTATGATAAAAAAATAAATATATATTATGACACAATGTTTTTTTTAACTATCAATAGTTTATTTTAAAAAAGTATTAACATTCATTTTTGAAATAAATATGAAAAGGAAAGATTGAAAGAGATAAAATGGTTAAGAAAAAAATCAAAAAATATTCTCGTTATAAAAAAACTCCTAAAGACATCGTCGTTATAGAATAACTTGTAAAAATGATCTCATTAATATAATTATTATAATTTATACATAAAGGGGATAGAGGAATATAAAGTTATTTATATTGTAATTTACAATTATTTTTATTATTGATACCTTCTTTGTTTCTAAAACTTAGACTTAATTCTTCATTTTTTGGCATTGTAGTTTATTAAATGATAGATTTTAGTACATGTTTCAATTACTCAAATCAAATGTCGTATTGTTCTTACCAAAATCTGAAAATGTCACCCGTGAGGATGGACATGGTCCAGGTGGGTTCCAGACTCTGCACGTCTAATGATGAGTAAGAAGGGGGACTTGCAAAACAAAGGAAAGGGCTCCGACGCTCAAGTAAGTACATCAAATATAGAGAGAAAAACATATGACTGAGCGTGTCAGTTAAGGTATATATGAGTGTATACTCATGTAAAATGTGTGTATCTCGAGTGAGAATGAAAGTAAATAAAAGGTTAGATGGAACCTATACTTATAGTGTGGAGCGTGGGCCTTGGGCCTTTGTAGATATTTAACTTGTAGATAAAGGCTAACAGATAATTGCAGATTATAGATAAGTAAGGTTACATATAATGTGAACCTTGTAGATAATCTAATGGCTTGTAGATAAGTATCAGCTTGTAGATAATAACTAGTAGATAAGCTGAGACTTATAGATAATCCTTTATGCATAATCGAGTGTATTATAGATCATCCAGTTCTTATGGATAATTAGGTACCTGTTAAGAGATAAGGTGGTCACAATATTTGAATAACAAAGCATAACAGATAACCTGTTGGCCTAAATGACCCGACTACTGAGGGTAGACGTTCGTGCTCCTGTAGTAGGGCTGACGTGGATGGTTGACATGTGTACAAAAAATCCCACATAAGTGGCCATGTGTATATTCCATATTCTGGGCAGTACATAAGCCCCCTAGCCTTTGAGCCAACTTGAGGTTGTAAGAGCTTCTGGTGTCGAGGGAGATTGCCTGATGTCAAAGGTAGTAACCTTGACAAGTAGGAGAGTCGTGAGCTCATGGAGCCCCCGAGCGTGGACAAGTGTTGTCCAGCATCAATGGTGATCACCTCGACAAATGTAAGTTTGGAACTTGTCAATTGACTTGTCCAGGGAGGACATACTTTGTTCTGCAGGTGAGGTTGGACATGCTAGGCAAGTGAAGTGTTGATGTTGGACATTTTTGCGCTTATTTGACCATTGGAGAATATATTAAAAACAAGTATACCAAGAAGGTGGAGGTCTACCAAGACTCGAGTTTATGAACCTTTGCGATCTACCAAAGCTTGTGTTTATGAACCTTTGAAGGTGGAGGTCTACCAAGACTTGGGTTTATGAACCTTTGCAGTCTACCAAAGCTCGGGTTTGTGAACCTTTGAAGGCGGAGGTCTACCAAAGGTGGACCTTGAGTTTATGAACCTTTGAAGGTAGAGGTCTACCAAGACTTGGGTTTATGAACCTTTGCGGTCTACCAAAGCTTGAGTTTATGAATCTTTGAAGTCGGAGGTCTACCGAGGGTGGACCTTGGGTTTATGAACCTTTGTGGTCTACCAAAGCTCGAGTTTATTAACCTTTGAAGGAGGAGGTCTACTACCAAGGGTGGACTTTGGGTTTATGAACCTTTGAAGGTAAAGGTTAGAGATCACCCACCTCTGCTCTTACCCCTAGGAACACCTATCCTATTAAAGCTTTAAGAAATCCTATGTTATTAATACAAAAAGAATCTCGAAAGAATACACAACAAAGTGTAAAGAAAGAAACCACCTGTGATCCAATAAATGATGTATGCAAATGATTTACCAGACTTGGATTAAAAGGTGGAAGAAGTTACTTCAGAACTTTCTTTCTACAACTTCTTTTGAAAGCTTGCCCGAGAAGAAATCCTCCTTTGAAATCTTTGAATATGGAGGATTTGTGTGGGACTTGATAGAGTTTAGCACTTGAAACCTTTTCTTGCTCAGAAAGCTAATGAATGTACTTTGTAATTTCGTTCTTGTTTTCCAAAACACCTAACAACTATTTATAGAAATTAGTTTTAACTGTCCGTAATCGATTAAAATGTTAATATAATCGATTAAATACTCTTATGTAATCGATTGTTAACACATTTAATCGATTAAAGTGTTCTTGAGCTTTCTGGAAAAGATTTATGAACAAAGTAATCGATTAAATCATCATGTAATCGATTATCACAAGAAGTCTTTATTTTCAAAATGTGCCAAGTAATCGATTACCACAAATCGTAATCGATTATCACATGAAGACTTTTCTGTGACTTTGTGAAGTGTAATCGATTACCATTCTCTTGTAATCGATTAAAGTGTTATTGAAAGATTAAGTAATACATTACCACAAGTTGGTAATTGATTAAAGCAGAGAAAAATCATTTTTCCAAAACCTTAAACTTTGAACACTTTGGATTTTATGCAATCATGAAAACCATTTGTTTCAGAAAAGTTTTTTCATAAGACTTATGCTTTTATGAAAACATGAATGCAAAATCCATGTATGAGCTTTATGAATTGGATTATAGGAAGTTTCATCTCATACACAATTTACAACTACCAATCAAATTGATTTGGCATGTAAAAAGGCCTAAACACTTTGTAGACTTGAGACTCAGCTTCTTGATCCTCTTGAGCTCCCCCTGACTCTAGCAGACCCTTGAGTTTATAAACCTTTGGAGGGGCTCACCAAGGGCGGACCTAGGGTTTAATGAGCCTCCTGAAGATGCAACCAGAAACTTGCTCGTCCTGGGTTTTTTGGGGATTGACCAGGAACACGTCCGTCTTGGGTTTTGTCTAGGCTCACCAAGGGTGGACCTTGGGTTTCAAAGGCCTCTTGAGATGCGACAAGGAACTCGTCCATCCTGGGTTTTGTCTACGCTCACCAAGGGTGGACCTTGGGTTTCATAAGCCGTTGGACATCCGACCAGGAACTCATCCGTCCTGGGTTTTGTCTAGGCTTTGCAAGGGCGGACATTGGGTTTGACAAGCCTACAGAGATGCAACCAGGAACTCGTCTATCCTGGGTTTTGTCTATGCTCACTAAGAGTGGACCTTGGGTTTCACAAGTCTCTGGAGATGCAATTGAAAAAAATAGCAATACTTCACAACAACCAAGAGGGGGTGAATTGGTTGAATGTTGGTATTTAAAAATTCAAATTCAAATCAGAGTTTTAGGATCTTTATCACTTTCAAAACCAAGAAACCTTTTACTCAATCAAATAGCTCAGCCCAAGAATTCAATACATTAAAATAGAACTTGTTGAACAATGAATATGATTCAAAGAATTAAAGATCAATGAATAAGATGAGAATAGAGATATAGAAATAAGAACATAAGCAATTTATACTGGTTCACTTCAAAACATGAAGCTACATCCAGTTTCTTCTAATTCACACTGAATTAGAGTTCCACTATCATAAAATATTCTTACAAGGTTTTACAAGAACCTCCTCTTTATCAACCCTAGATAAAGAACATAAATCTAAAACCCTATTAAACTTCTAAGGAGAAAGATTCAGAGAACACTACTCTAATCTTTAAGCTAGAGAACCCTTCTCTAGTCCCAAGCTAGAAGAATCCAATTACAATAGCCAATTACAACAAAATATGTAAACAAAATTATAATCAATGAGTTAAGGAAAGAAACAACCTGATTATCCAGTGAATGACATGCATATGAATGAGCAATTCAGGTTGAAAGACAAAAACAAACTCAGAACATTCTTCTTCCTTAACCTTTTGAAAGAAACTTCTTGCTTTGAAGAATCACTCAAAAACCCATAAGTGTTTTAGTTGATGCAAGAACTCATAGAACTCAGAAAATCACTTTTGAAACGTTTAGAAAGCTTATGTATGCTCAGAATACGAATTGATCAAGTTACAAAACAAGCTGAGCCTTGGTTCTATTTATAACAAACTTTTGTAACCGTTAGTAATCGATTAAAATGCTCATGTAATCGATTAAAACAACCTTGTAATCGATTAAAGTGTTCTACAAGTTTCTGGACATAAGCAACGAGCAAAATAATCGATTATTTCGTCTTATAATCGATTAAGACAGCAAGCTTCAAAATATCAAAATATACTATGTAATCGATTACGATATTTGGTAATCGATTAAATCAGGAAGCTTTATAAAACAGAATGAATTAAGTAATCGATTACAATATTTGGTAATCGATTAAGACAGGAAGACAACTTTTTCAACTAAGCCTGTGTAATCGATTACTACGTATTGGTAATCGATTCTTCCAGAGAGTCTTAAAATCATGTATAGTAATGTATAACTTTGTAATCGATTACTACCTATTGGTAATCGATTAAAGTTTTCAATAAAGCAGTTTATATGAAAACAAAGGTCAAATAATCGATTATTCCTATAGGTAATCGATTACATTGTTCTTAAAAGCTTTTCCAGAATGAACTAAGAATAAAGTAATCGATTATACCTTTAAGGTAATCAATTACAACAGTACAAAACAATTTTTCCAAAAACCTTTGAATCAAATTTGAAACCTTAGTCAAATGTTAAAAGCTTTGTTTGATTTCCATGAAAATACTTAGTTAAATCAATGAATGAATGAGTGAATGCATGAATGCATGGATCAATCAGATAGCTTTCCTTTTACATAAAATTCCAAGTCTTCAAGCATGTTGAAAGCTCAAAACTAATCTTGTATCAAGGACTTCCAAACTTCATGAAGCTTCCCCTGTATCCAACAACAACCAGGAACTTGTTTGTCCTGGGTTTTGTCTAGGCTCAACAAGGGTGGACCTTGGGTTTCACAAGCCTTTGGAGATGCGACCAGGAACTCATCCGTCCTGGGTTTTGTCTAGGCTCAGTAAGGGTGGACCTTGGGTTTGACAAGCCTACGAAGATGCGACCGTCCTGGGTTTTGTCTAGGCTCACCAAGAGTGGACCTTGGGTTTTGTCGAGCCTTTGTGTAGTTGACATAAAATTTAAAGGGAAATACATTTTATTCAGTATATCATTTGAGTACATATTCCCTTTCTATTCTTTGGATATGCCTCGCTAAAACATCTCAAGCCAAAACCCTGACCTTTTTCTTGGGACAAAAGACTTGAGTAGGAAAAATAGTACATTATCCGGTCTTCAATAGGTCAACTGAAGTAGATGGGTATCATTCCATGTTCTTGTGATTGCTTTACCATCTAGTTCCTTTTGTCTATAAGCGCCATTGTCCAAGCCATGACGATCTTGAATGGGCCTTACTAGTTGGGTCCAAGCTTGACACCTAGCCTCGTGAGAAAGTCTTCATTTGTTTGAGCTTCGAACTATGTGCCATTACTGATGACTATGGCGTAAGGTAGGTCATACTTGCAAATGAGGTACGAGATGGCCAACTTGTGGCGTATGATGTTGGGATGGATACTTGACATGTTAGGTGGTTGCCAACTGAATGAGCTTGTGATCTTGTGTAGGACATCAGCTAAGCGCCTATGCTCGTGGCTGGTATGGTTCTTGTTGAGTTGCGTACACTGTTAGGGTTTGGGTCTAGGTTGTAGCTTGATGAGTTCTTCAATGGGTTTTGATCCTCTTTTGATGGTGCCGTCGCGCAAATTCACGTCAAATGTGCCATCTTGGTGAGCTGTGTAGAAAGTTAGGGTTCGGATTAGAGACCCTTTGTCCACGCTCATGACTTGGATGGTACTCCCTGAAGTAGGATAGTATCTGCTAGGCTCCCTGGTGGGAGGATATAGTGCTATTTTTAGACTTTCTCCATAGCATTGTTGAGCTTGCTTTTGGTCTTCCTTGATAGTAACTATTTCTCCCATCAAGGTAGGGAACTTCATCTTTAGGTAAGGTATAAAGATGATGGCTCCAAGCTTGTTCAGTGTTTTCTTTCCAGTTAAAGCAAGATAAGAGGTGTCAGCATCAACAATTAGATACCCGATGGTGAGGCTCCTAGAGAGTGGGCCTTCACCAAAAGTGGTCATGAGGTCCACGTAGCCTCTAGTCTCTACCCTTTCCCCTTCAAGTCTCTGGAAGGCTTTCCAATAAAGGATGTCTGTGGAGCTACCTTGGTTTATGAGGACCTTGGACATCATAAAGTTGGTGATCACAAGGGAGACTACCATGGGATCGTCTTGGTTGACAAGGTTGATTCCCTTGAAATCTTTACATGTGAACGTAATAGGAGGAAGGCTCCGTGGTGGTTGAGCATCGACGTAGTTGATTGGGTGTTTTTAGTTAAATATTTTTCTATTCTTCTTAGCTTATTTGAATTCTCTTGGACTTTTATTTTCTCATTCTAATTCAGTTTTTGTCTTAGGCAAGCAAGTGGGCTTAATTGTAACACCCCAAATTTTTCAAATCACAGTCAAATATTAGGGTAAAATGTTAACTAGGGATAGTACAGAAGGATTTAAGGGAAATGACGAAAATACCCCTAGACATTTTTGAAATGACCAAATTACCCCTAGGTATTTTAGCAATATATCTTAAGGAGGAAATTTCATAAGCACTCTGGGATGCTTGAAAAATGAT
>PYAF01002212.1:28624-40912 GCA_007407185.1 Glycine tomentella | reverse complement strand
TATGGAAATATCAAACAATTTCATAATAGAAATATACTAGAACTTCAAGCTTAAGGTACAAGAAAGATATCACCTTATAATCCTCAGAAACAACAATGAGATGAATGATTCAACCTGAGATTATGTGTAGAAGATGATAACTAGACTTTCTTGAAATCTTTCTTTAAGAGCAAGCTTGAGAAAACTTTGATCTATGAGTTACAACACTTAGAAATCAAGTAGATCGCATTGATACTCAACAACTATGATTATTAACCTTGATTCTGACTTGGGTACTCAAGAGAATTGTAGGAAAAGATTTTTACTAATTTGTACGCTTTTTGGTATTAACTCTCTCAATGAGACCCAACTTTTCTATTTATAAAAAAAAACTGTTTTAACTAACTGTAATCGATTATTTCGTCAATGTAATCGATTATTTTAACTATTGTAATCGATTAAGTTAACAAGATAATCGATTAAAGTGTTCATCAGGAATCTGGGAATTTGTCACGAACAATTTAATCGATTAATTCGTCTTGTAACCGATTACTCCAGATGAACCAAGTTTTTTCAAAGCACTCAGTAATCGATTAAATAACCAAATAATCGATTAACACAGACCATGCCTAAAACTTGACAATGCATATTTAATCGATTACGAATATCTGGTAATCGATTAAACCAGATGAACATGCTGTGTAAAATTATGCAGAAGCTCTAGTAATCGATTAAATATCCAAATAATCGATTATCACAGGAAGTTCCAAAAACTGTGAAGAGCTTATTTAATCGATTACGATTAAGTGGTAATCGATTAAAATGTTCATAAGGCTTTTACCAAAAACCAACACAAGCATGTAATCGATTATTTTACCAAAGTAATCGATTAAAGTAGTGAGAAATTGTTTTACACAATTTCTAATAGCCTTTATGAATCATTACTTGATTGATTAACATTATATGATTAATTCTCATTATATGAATGTATGAATGCATGAATATTGAGGATTATAAAGCTTTATCCTTATTGACCAAGCTTAGAAACAAATTACAAATGTCATCAATTAAGATTGGGCATGTAAAACATCAAAATCATTTGCTTCTTCAACTTGGAATCCTTTGCTTCAACTTCTTGATTCTAACAGCAAATGCATGAAGTATCATAAGGAAATAACTTGAGCCACTTAGACAATTACAAATGCCATCAATGATTGGGCATGTAAAAAGCTAAAACTTCAAGCTATCCTTGCTTCAATCTTCTTGCAACTTCCTTTAAATCTAACACTTCTCAATCTCCCATAACCATTTCTGAGCACCATCAGGGTTGTATCCTCCATTGAAAGTAGGGGATTGTTTTGTTGAAAACGATCCAACCCTTGATATTCAGTAGCTCCAACAGCTTCTCCTCTATTCTGATTCCCTAAGGCCTAAGCTAAAGCTTGAAGAACATCAATTATAGCACGGTCATTCTTACCAGCCATCACTTCCTGTGCACACCATAAAGTGAGAACCTGGAAGGGAAAACACACAACAAAAACACAAGACAATTCTACACCGATTCCCCACTCTTTGCATTCCTGATTGCTTGCCATAACGTCCCGTTGCACTTCACGAATTATCCAAATGGCTAGTTTGATAACTCATGACAAGGCATTGGAACTTATGGTATAACAGACATCAGAAATAAAAATATGCTATATTCAACCCGAGGAATCTCCACAACCTATGCATCACAACAATGTCTGCAAGTCTTCAACACAAACAGTTCAAGCCACTACAAAATAACTAGTTACTTCAACCATCAAACATTCATTCAAGCAAACACATAATACACAACAAACTCACAACTCACCGGTCGAAAGGTTCGACCTGCTCTTATACTACTAATGTAACGACCCGCCTCGTCGCTACTATATCATTAACTCTTACCATACAAAATTTAACTTTTAATTAAAACTTCATTAATTTGATTATGAAAATGATGGTAGATTTTTTGCGATAATACAATTTTCATACACATATAACCATTACATAACTAAACACATATGTACATATATATTAAATCAGTGCATGTCATCCACATGGTAGAACTTCCTTTAGTTTTACATGTATATATACCTGAAATTACATATCTAACCAAAAGCCAAAGAACTAACTAAGAAAGAGTTGATTAACAAAACACAACTCTTTCTTCAAAAAGAAATCCAACGTCATCACGTTAGCTTGGCGGCTACAACCAAAAAGAATCCTCCTCCAGAGTCACCTACTATTGTTCATCTGCTCACATGAACAAAGGTTTGTGATCATCACAGGTACCAACCACACGGTAGAACAAAAACAAGTGTGAGTTTATTATATAAAACCAACAAGTAACAGATAATAGCAGTTGGGAAAAAGACGACACAAATCACCACAATTATTACCACAAACCCATCATTCCATTATACATTCAACAAAAACAATCATCCAATGCATTCCATAACTCAAACAATCATATTTAGAATGATGTATGCATCTGACTCATCACTCAGCATGTAATATGGTACCATCCACATGGAAATAGCCTCTCTAAGGAAAATGATGCAGTAGCTCGTCGAGGTCACATTGTCGTGCATTTGTCGCTCCCCATGGTGATCAGCCTTGAGTCACAAGGGAGTTCCAAATAGAGTGGTGCCCTAATACCCCTGTACTTACTACCACCATTCTATTTCCATCCATGAAATATGAAGTATGAACATGGGCACCATCAATGCAATGACCATGGATAGATTGAGATCGGAATTTTAACAATCCCTTTCTCTCTTCGGATGCTTAAAATTCGTAAACCCACCCTCGCAAGGTTATCTAGTCATGCACCTCCCATGTACATACACAATATCACCGATACATTGACCATGGATAGATAGGAACCAAAATTTTAAACAATCCCATTCTCTCTTAGGATACTTAAAATTCGTAAACCCACCCTCATAAGGTTATCCACATCACACATTTCAATATCATCATCATACATATTAACCTCATCTCATTTCAACATCAACAACCAATTCATCATCATCTAATTTAAGCATCACAAATCACATAAACATCATCTCATTTCATTCACAATCCATATTACTACGAGACTAGTATTTTAGGAAAATTCGAAATTAAAGAGGAGGACTACAACATAGAAAATACACTCTTATGCCCATTTAAAAATTTAATAAAGAATTAAATAGAATAACGCATTATAAAATTTGGGAAGAGTCTCTTCTGTAATTAAGACTTTTCCCAAAAATCCAATCATTACAACAACAATATCATTCATAAGCCAATTCATCGCATCCTATTAGTTAAAAACATAGTTTTTCTTGAAATGAGCACACACAGGAACAAACACACATCAATCATAAATACATCTATCCCATTAGTAAAAAAAAGTAGTTTTTCTTGAAAACTAGAACACAGCAGGGATAAACAGTTATCTTCATATTTGGACTCCCTGGCCCCCAACTATGATACCAAAAATATAACTAAATAATAAACTCCCCTTACCTAACCAGGAGTTCTTCCTATTATAGCCTAGCGGTGTGGTTTCACGATCCTTCAATACGCGTGCTTGTCTAAACACAAAGTTCTACATACCAAATTGAAGGCAATTTAGTATAGATTTCAAAGACAATGTAAAAATTAACATTAAGGGTCAAATACCAACTCAAATAAAAAAGGGGCTAAACAGTGTTTTTGAGAGTTCACATCAAAAGACATCATTTTGAAATTCCAATCACACCAATGTGATTAGGACTCAACAAGGATCACAGAAATGACATCAATTTCATAAAAAAAAAATAGACTTTTACAACATCTCATTTTCAAAGGATTTTCAAAGGAAGTGTAAAACTCCCACCAACGGTATCCAAAACACAAGAGACACTAAGAGAAACTTAAACTAGCAAGAAGAAGACAAAGGAAACCAACGTTACCTCAAAGAAACCAAGAAAGAAGGATTGGAGGCTCTATTTTCTACCGAATCTTTGAGTTGAGTTTCAAAGATTCCGCTCTGATTAAAGGGTTCCTCTCCATGCAGTGGTCTCGTGTCAAGCGACGGTGGCCCGTGGTGGTCACCGGGGGTCTTGGGTGGTGGAGGATGATGGTGGGAGGTGGGTTGGCTGTTGGGAGGAAGAAGGAGGCCAGTTTTCATGATTTTTCATGCAACTGCACTATTTAATGCTAACTTGACCTGCTTAGGCGAGCCAAAAAGCCTTCCAAAATTTGCCTGGGCGAGCTGGCCAAATTTTAAAATTTCTGTTTTAGTGAAAAATTATTATTTCATGTTACAAATGTTAGGTAGCCAATCCCAGCGGTCAAAAGTTATATACATGTGTCAGGAACCTACCTTTAAAGTTTTAAGGCGATCCAATGGTTAACCAATCCAGAACGATGATTTTACTAAAATAGAGTTCGGGTCAAACTAAGAATCACTTAATTTTAACGCAACTCAAACAAACTTCATACAACTTGACATCTACACCAAGAAATTGCACATGGATAATTCACATACCATTTCAAATGATCTAAACTAATCAAATAACACAAGAAATACATCAAACATCTATTTTCAGTTATCGAAATTTCTAGGTGTTACATCAAGTGATAGGCTGCTAGATATGATGAATGGGAGCTTCTGAGCGTCATCTAAATAGGAATATTTAAGGTGCTCAAGTAGTGGCTTCAGCTCCAAGGAAGGTGGCTGAATGGTGGACGACAAGGGAAGGTTGGTGGCTGATGGAAGGGAGATTGGAGAATCAGCACCTGCACTAGTACTTGCAACACAATTATAGTGAAGTGCAGAGGAAATATCCACACAAATACTACACACAGTAGCATAATCATCACAGGTACAGTTAAAAGAACCAAGATCAAAATATGAAAAGTCAGAAAATTCAAAAAGTAAATCTGTACAGATATCTGCACTATATACTGCAACATCAATGATATGTACAAGGAAGGCATAATGCTCCTATGCAGGATGTCTCATGGCCTAAAAAATGTTGAAATGGACAACATCATCACCAAACTCCATGGAAAGAGTTCCTTCGTGACATTAATTTTTGTCTTGGCTTTCATCAAGAATGGTCTCCCTAAGATCAATGTGGAACCATGGCTGGAAGACTCATTCTCTATATCCAAAATGTAAAAATCGGCTGGAAAAATCATATCATTAACTCGCATCAGCACATCTTCAATAATTCCAAGTGGAAGTGCAGCCCTCCTGTTGGCTAAGTGAATGACAACACCGGTTGCAAATCACCAAGTTGTAATGACCTGTAAACTGATGTGGGCATAACATTAATGGATGCTCCAAGGTCAAACATTGCATCTGTAAAAGTGCAATCTTCAATAATGCAAGGGACAGTGAAAGTACGAAGATCTTTGCACTTCTGTGGTAGGGTGGACCGTGGAATGGAAGCAACAGTTTTGCTCTGTATAAGTGCAGAATATTTCTGCCCATCTTCACTTGCTCATTTCCCTTCAGCTTCCTCTTGTGGGTGCACTAATCCTTCAAGAACTTTGCATATTTTGGAATTTATTTGGTGGCATCCAAGAAGGGAATGTTGACTTCCACCCTCCTGAAAGTCTCAAGAAGATCAAAATCAAGCTTCAATTTTTTTTTTTGTAGGAATGAATCTAAAAGGAAAAGGTAGAGGAATATGTTCTGGTGCAAAATCTGTTTTGGCACCATCATCAATTTTGGCACTAGCATTTGTTGAATTTGGAAGCTCCTTGCCACTCCTTAAGGTAATAGCACTCATGTTCTTTGGATTAATAATTGGCTGTGCCAGAATGTTACTAGAACCTTGTTGCTGCATCTGGTAGACAGCTGTAGCTAACTGTCCAATCTAAGTCTGCATGTCTTGGATGGTGGCACTCACATTCTGTTGAAACTGAATATTGTTGGTTTCCATTTGCTTCATTAGGTCCTCTAAGGAAGGTCCAGAACTGATGTGCACATGTTGTGCAGGTATAGGTGCAAATTGTTGTAATTGTTGTTGTTGTTTGAATGGGGGAGCTTCATATTTGCTGGTGGGTGGTTGATATTGTTGTTGTTTGAATTGTTGTAGTTGTTGTGTTTATTGCTGTTCTTGTTGTGGACCAGGACCATACCTCAAGTTGGATGATCTCTCCAACCAGGATTATAAGTGTTGGAGTAGGGATTATACTGCTATTGTTGAGGTCTGAATGGCAAAAACTTCAACAATCTGTTCTATTTCTTGGAGAGTAGAACATGTATTTGTTGGATGATCAGGCGCACAACAGATACCACACAGCCTTGGTTGATTTGTTGCCATCACATTTTGTTGTTGACTAATGGCAAGTTGTCTCACAAGGGATGTTAATTCTGTCAGTTTATTCTCCAACCTCTGGTTATCAACAACCATAGAAACATATACTTCATTTGTAGCAACGTTGGATGGTGCAACTACTCTAGTACCAAATTTCTGGTAATTTGCTGCCATGTTGGAAATCAATTGCCTTGCAGCAATGAGAGTCTTGTCCATTAAAACGTTTCCATTAGTTGCATAAATCATATTCCTGTCCATTAACATCAACCCTTCATAAAAATATTGGATCAATAATTGCTCACTAATTTGATGGTGAGGACAGGTAGCACACAACTTGTTGAACCTCTCCTAGTACTCATATAATGTCTCTCCCAGTAGCTTCATTATACCACGTATTTCTTTTCGGATAGATGATGTTCTGGATGCCGGGAAGAATTTCTCTACAAATATTCTCTTCATATCTGTCCAAGTGTTGATAGGATCTGGTTAAAGGTACAACCAATCCTTAGCCACCCCATCCAGAGAGAATGGAAATGCCTTCAGCTTCACATAGTCTTCATGAATGTCATGTGGTCGCATGGTGGAGCACACTACATAAAACTCCTTAAGATGTTTATGTGGATCTTCACCTGCAAGACCATGAAACTTTGGAAGCAAATGGATTAACCCAGATTATAGCTCATAACTAACCTCTGTCTCAGGATATTGAATACACCAAGGTTGATAAACAACATTAGATTTAGCCAATTCCTTAAGAGTTCGATTGTTGTCAGCCATTGTATCAACAACAATTTTAGAATCAGAATGTTCAAAATTAGAAATAGAAGGTTCAAAAACAGAATGCTCAGAATACACTATACTACTATCCAGAACTATACTTCTATTATTTCTGCTCAAATTATGAAATGTTCTATCTATCTCTGGTTTGGACCTAGTCATGCACAGTTCAACTCGTCGACAACTACTCTACCAGAACATTGTTCTCAATATTTGCTAAAATGATATAAAAAATGAAAAATTACCCCAAACAATTTTATTTTATTTTTTAAAAAAATAAAATAATAACAATAATAAATAAAATAAAATTCAAAAAGTATCCCATTAAATGTCTAAAAATAATTTTTGATTTTTGTAATATTTTTTAATTATCTATCTATCTATTTTTCTATCAATCAATCTATCTATCATCTATATATCTATCTATCTTTAATCTATGTATCTATCTATGTATCTATCAATTTATCTATCTTTAATCTATCTATATATATATATATATATATATATCTTCTATTTATCAATAAATCAATCAATTTATTAATTATCTATAAACAATTTTTTTTAGTAGATAGGTGCAATTATATTATACTAATGTCAATTGTACCTATACTATTATCTAATTATGAGTGGATTAAAGTTGACACACAATGAATCGTATCCCCGACAATGACGTTAGTTTTGATAACGATTGTCGAATAGCTACAAAACAAATAAAACTAAGATAATTTTGTAGCATAGGATTAACCTAGGTCGACTCAGAGATACAATCCAATTTTTTTACTGACTTAATACACTTATAAACAATAGGAGGGATTTATCAAACAGTTTGCAAACAATGAACAAAAATTGCAGAAACACAAACAAGAATTAAAGAAAAATGCAGAAACTAACAGACTGATAAAAGATGTTGTAAAACAAATTCAGGAATATCAATCCAATTCACCAAACTAAACAATGCAAATTATCATAGTTCTATGAAAATGATCATATTATGAAGGTTCATTCAATATCATTAGAAGCAGTTCAATCGAATTAACTGCTAAATCGATTGAAATCACAAACCGGATTGAAATATCATTCAAACAATCTATGATTAAAATTCAAAATTAGGAAATAAATCTATAACCTAATTTGTTTTCAATCCTAAATGTAACATCCTCAAAATTGTCTTGAGTTTATATTTATGATTGAATTATGGAAGTGTAATAATAGTTGGATACAAGAAGAATATGATATAATTTATTTGCTCGCAAGCTGCCCAAAATTGTTCATTTCTGCCACCCGAATTTGAGAATTTTTTTTTATCTTTCAATTCTTATCCAAATTAGGTGTATGATATATGGAATTAAATATCTAGATGTATACTATAACATATAAAAATTTCAGATAACTCTAGTTTGTGTACTGCTTGCAGTCACTAAAACATTAAGATATGCCAGTGTGGAAATTTTCAAGTTGCTGGTAGTTTTGGAGTCTAGATTAAAAAATGTTATAGCTAGAGTTTTATAACTCCAAGAAAGGAATGTGATACTTGTTAGAAATATTAGGGAGTCTAGTTTAACATACTAAAAGATGAGAATTTATGGGCTAGTATATTGGTACATAATAATCAATGAACGCACCCCATCTGGTTAATTGTTTATAGCCTTTTTAATCATTTGGATTGGGAACAACTATTAACTCTTGGAATTTTGGCCCAGGAAATAAAATCTTCAGCCCAAAATGTGACAAATTAGAGGTTGCCTCACTCTAAGACCTATCCGCGTGCATAAGAGTCCCTCAATGAGACAAAGAATGCACTAAAACAATAAGGCAAAGGCAAAGATTGAAAGTATAGGCTGCTGTAAACAAATTCAAGCTGAAGTGAAAAAAATTAATCAAGCCTTTGTGTGTATAATAACTATGTTTTGTAAAAAAAAAATTAATATTATTTTATTTGGCGCGATTAGCACCATGAGCGGCACCGTTAGTGCCATGACTCGACCATGTGGCGCGATTAGCTCCAGTTATGGCGCTGTTAGCGCCAAAATGGCCCTGGAGACCCCCAGATTCGAATATCTGGCGTTAATTAGCGCCAGAATGCTCCAGAAAGCCATTTCTTTTGAATTCTTGGCACGATTAGCATGGGGAGTGCCGCCAATAGCGTGGGGACGCGTTCAGGACCCTATAAAAGGGTCATTTGGACGATTTTTTAGGCCAAAATCAATTCTTCTTCTTCCTCGAGCCTCCTTCCGCCATTAATGAAGTAGAAAGCTTCATATCTTCTCCATTCTTCATCTAAACACTTCCCACCCAACTAGAAAGTTGATTAGAACTCCTCCATGAGCTAGATTCCAGCTTCAATTCCTCGAGAGAACCATCAATCAGAGAGATCCCGTTCTCTAGGGAACTTTGTAAAACTGAGATTTGGAAGGGAAAGAAGGGGATTCAATGACGCTAAAGCTTGGGGAAGTGATCTTCTCGCCTTCGTCGACAGTTTAGAGGTAAGAAACTCAAGTTTTACCGATTGATTTGTGAGATTGATAATGGGATGAATAGTAACCCATTTGTGTTAGGGCTGGAATTAGGCTTGGATTCTTTAGAAAAGTATGCTCAGGAGGTTGTTCTGATGTATATTGAACTTTGAATCATGACTATTGATGAATGTAGGAGTAGGAAGAATGTTGGTTAAATGGAGGGTATTATGATATGTATGAGCCTAGATTCTTTTACAAAATATGCTCAGGAGACCATATAAACGGTGAAAACGTGTTGAAGTAACCATTTTGATGAAATTAATAATCATTGAAATATGGTTTGGTTAGGACATGGAATTGGTTTATGCAGAGTCTTATAGAGACTCTAGTACCTTGGTTAGGTTGAGATAGATCCTGCTGAGGGTCTGTGAATCGCCTATAAGGTGGTTAGCTCTTATAACCCTAAGATAGAGAACAGAGAGGTTGTAATGGAAAGGAATAGCGTTTCCTTTCATTCTAACGGTTGAGCACCGTTATTGATTGATTGTTTGTATGCCTTGTGTAGGGCGTGATACAGACATTGCTGGGGGTTGTGACCATGAAGCCGGGAGAGCCGGTGTAGCGCTGAGAGCAGGTAAGCTCTTTTTTCTTGGGAGTGTTTCCCCTTGATTGTGTTCCACCATACTCCAAAGGGAGTGATGGTTATTGTATGAATTGATGCATGTATATTGAAATTGTGTGTTACTATTTTAATTGAAAATATGTACTTGATATACATGGATTGAGGCTATGTGTGTTGATTGATGAGATTTTCTCTGGCCAGTAGAACGAACTAAATATGGACTTCCCTCAGAGCCAGAGTTACGTGGAACAACTCTAAGTGGTCAATATATGTGTGTATGTAATAAAACTTGAGAGAATGCACCTGTTGCAGATGAGCTTCTCTCGGAAGTGCCATATATGTCTAGGTGCGTCCTGGAAAAAGATACCTATCGCAGATGATCTTTTCCCAGGCAATACGGTATAGATATATTTATATATATTAGTAAAGCCTTGGAGAATGTACCTGTTGCAGATGATACTTCTCAAGGAATATAATATAGCTATCTTTGTATATGTTGTATCTGAGTTAAAATATACATGTGATATGTTGTGAACAGCCGTGATGGCGAAATGATATTGACGCCTTTTATAAAAAGGGTACTGAAAAACCCTTGAGACATGTGTATATGTGTTTTTATGGCTTGAGAGCTGTGATGGCTAGTTGTAATGCCAATTTTGATATTATATGCATAGAAGTGAACCAGGGGGAGGAAAGACCTCCAAGAACCCTGAGTTTACTGAGATTGTTATCTCACCCCTGTTGGGGGTTATGTTTTGCAAGTGATTGATGAGTCACTATTTATCACTATTTACTCATCTTTCTGTACTCATTTTAATCCCTAACTTGTGCTTAATTGTTTATATTTTGCACTGTTTCTCATTTAGGATTTAATTGGACCGATAATTCAGATTTTAACTAATTTGGATTTTTTTAAGTTTAATTATTCCTATTTTTATTTTCAGGGCAGTTTAATAATTGATTAGGCTTGGAATTAATTCATGGACTTGAAGATGGAGTGCCACATCAGCATTATTTTCCACATCAACAATTTATTTTCTTTTTATTTTATTTTAGTGATTTTTGCTTGGGCCAGAATTGTTAGGAAAGGCCCATTTTCGTTTGTGAGGCAGTCACTAGCATTTTTAGGGTTCTGTGCCCATGCAGCCAGCAGCCAGCACTATTCACGTTTTTGAGTTTTAGGGTTTTAGAGAATTTCGTTTTTTGCTTCTTCTCTGTTTTGTAGTTTCGTTTTCTGCTTTCACCTTCGTTTGTGACTTTCTATTTCAGAATACAATTTCGTTATCTGTTGAGTTTCGTTTCATTTCTGGTTATTTCGTTTTCAACATTTAGATTTTCGTTTAAATGTTCAGTTTCGCCTCAATTTATGTTTCTGTTGCTAATTTCGAATTAATGGAAGGCTAAACCCTAGGGTTGGACCCTAGGACAGATTGCAGACCTTTAATGGAGGTTCCCTGTTTTTGCAATTCGTTTTCTGCTTGGTTCCTCCTTGTTTCGATTTCTGTCTCTGTTTTTCGAATTAGAATCATGCTTAATGATTCTGAGTTGATTGATTCAGTAATCTCAGTTTGCTTAATTCTGAGAGCTTGCCCTAACGAGGTTCACGTTTGCTTAATTCGTGTAATGACGTTTTAGGTTAATCTTAGCTTAGTTGATTAATCTGGACTGATAAGGATTAAGTAGGACAGATTATCTTTCGTGAACCGAGGATATTAGAGGCGCAATCTGTTTGAAGGGTCTGACTCGTTTTAATTCAGTGCATTTAATTAGTAATTCTGTTCATAATTCAATTCTGCATTCTGCCAAAAATTCCCCCCTACACGTTTAAACCCTTACACAGACGACATTTGATCCTTGCGAGACGACCTAGGAGTCACTTCCTAGTACTACACTTAATCTGTATTAATTTGACGGAGTGCGACCTTTGATCAAATTTTGGCGCCGTTGCCGGGGATCAACAATTCTGTTTAAGGGTTCTTTTGTGTGTGTGTGTTCTGTTTTGTGTGCTTGTTATTATTGTTCACTGTTGCGAGTGGTAGAGGAAGCAAGGTAGAATTCGAGTTAAGCTTGAAATTTTCACTCTGATAACCAATGGAACAGTAACTCGAATTGTGCTTGTTTCCTA
>PYAF01002212.1:6730-28524 GCA_007407185.1 Glycine tomentella | reverse complement strand
ATTGTTTATATTTTGCACTGTTTCTCATTTAGGATTTAATTGGACCGATAATTCAGATTTTAACTAATTTGGATTTTTTTAAGTTTAATTATTCCTATTTTTATTTTCAGGGCAGTTTAATAATTGATTGGGCTTGGAATTAATTCATGGACTTGAAGATGGAGTGCCACATCAGCATTATTTTCCACATCAGCATTTTGTTTTCTTTTTATTTTATTTTAGTGATTTTTGCTTGGGCCAGAATTGTTAGAAAAGGCCCATTTTCGTTTGTGAGGCAGTCACTAGCATTTTTAGGGTTCTGTGCCCATGCAGCCAGCAGCCAGCACTATTCACGTTTTTGAGTTTTAGGGTTTTAGAGAATTTTGTTTTCTGCTTCTTCTCTGTTTTGTAGTTTCGTTTTCTGCTTTCACCTTCGTTTGTGACTTTCTATTTCAGAATACAATTTCGTTATCTGTTGAGTTTCGTTTCATTTCTGGTTATTTCGTTTTCAACATTTAGATTTTCGTTTAAATGTTCAGTTTCGCCTCAATTTATGTTTCTGTTGCTAATTTCGAATTAATGGAAGGCTAAACCCTAGGGTTGGACCCTAGGACAGATTGCAGACCTTTAATGGAGGTTCCCTGTTTTTGCAATTCGTTTTCTGCTTGGTTCCTCCTTGTTTGGGTTTTTGTCTGTGTTTTTCGAATTAGAATCATGCTTAATGATTCTGAGTTGATTGATTCAGTAATCTCAGTTTGCTTAATTCTGAGAGCTTGCCCTAACGAGGTTCACGTTTGCTTAATTCGTGTAATGACGTTTTAGGTTAATCTTCGCTTAGTTGATTAATCTGGACTGATAAGGATTAAGTAGAACAGATTATCTTTCGTGAACCGAGGATATTAGAGGCGCAATCTGTTTGAAGGGTATGACTCGTTTTAATTCACTGCATTTAATTAGTAATTCTGTTCATAATTCAATTCTGCATTCTGCCAAAAATTCCCCCCTACACGTTTAAACCCTTACACAGACGACATTTGATCCTTGCGAGACGACCTAGGAGTCACTTCCTAGTACTACACTTAATCTGTATTAATTTGACGGAGTGCGACCTTCGATCAGTGATACTCAGGGAGCTGTTGAGAGATCCCAGGGCAAGAGGCCCGAGCAGGGATAGGTTCTATGAGAACATTAGGCATAGGGTTGAGAGCATGTTAGCTCTACATTTTGATATATGCCTATTGTTGTGTACCCTAATAGGGATTTTGTATAGTTTTGAGATATACGTTGTATATTATGAGAATTTACCATATATGATGTACAATGGGTGTTGTTAATGACATTTGATGACGTCATTTTGTTTACTGCTTCCGAATTAATTATCTGTGATAATCATTGCGCTTAATAACCATAAATCAATGTTAATGCACCGGATGCATATGGGGCGTTGCAGTGTGCATGTGGAACAACCTAAACCAAGCAATTGTCTTTCCTTGCTTAGCCATTTCCATGTGGGAGAGGCCAGTTGCCCTAAGATCATGATTAAAAGAATCTTGACCAAAAGAATCAAGTCAAGATAAGGCTTAAGGTTAAATATCTCTTAATGAAATGATTACCTAGTTAAAACCTAAATAAGCTAACTTCTAAAATCAATTTTAATTCAACTAAAACCCTTAAATCTGAACCAATTAAATTAGTATAGATAGCTTTGGCATTCAATTTTTTTTGCACGTATACCACTCCCAAAACACTCCACGACCATTTTGTTATGCTTCTTGTCAAGCCTTGTCTTTTACCTCCTTTGCTTGTTTTGATCGTGTCTTCTTTCTACCTCTTATCCATCAGCCAATTTCTTCTTTCAAGACCTCATTTCTTTGAGGATTTTGCAAGGAAGACAACCCTTAATCCATTCCATTTCAAATATCAAACTCACTTGAGGTAGGCTAGGATTCAATCTCTAGTTAAGAAATTATTTGGACTAATTTACATTTTAAATGTACAAATTTATGGTTATTATTTAGGCTGGAATTTCATGTTATTTGAAGGTATTTTATGATGTGAAAATGTTGATTTAAACCATAGGATAAGTGATGATTTATAGGCTGAAATATTAGTGATGTTTGGAGTTACATTTGATGATCTTTGGAAGTGATTTTGATGACATTTAGGCTGTTTGTTCATATTTTTATTATGGGACTGTTTTGAATTCTAGAAGTAGAGGTTGAATGGTATATAGTTAAATGGTTCAAATGCTTGAGTGATTAAATTTTGAGGATGAAGTAGTAAGGTGGTAGGTGAAAGGAGATTAAGATGCATGCTAGGTTATAATCTTTTCTTGTGAAGGTTTAAAGGAATTAGAAATTATTTGAAAGATATATTGTGGGTATTAGTTAGATTACTAGATTTTTTTGTAGTTTGAGGATACTCAATGGTCATGCCTAAGTTGGTAATGATCTTACTTAAGTAAGGTATGGTAGTTTAGCCATACTTGTGGTACGTATGATGTTATGATGAAAATATTTTCCATGAAGTGGTATATATTTTGCTTATGGATTTTACTATGGATGGATTTTGATGTGATGATATGTTGATTTATGTTTCCGAGTCCAGTACGAGATTTGTAAAACAAAATCTAATACTACATCTAGTACGAGATGTAGTGACCAGGTGCAAATACATGGAATAAATCATGCATGTTTGCGTAAGACGGTCACAACGTTTACATCCAGTACGAGGTGTAGCTACATATAGTACGATATGTAGAGACCATGTGCACCCCTGGGAAAATTCATATCATGCATTCATATAGTTTGCATAATTATTTTATGGATTCATTTGACTATCTTGATGATTTACTAACGTGTTTGGTGGTTTAGTTTTGTCTACTGAGAAATTTTATTTATCACTTGATTTGTTTCATGTTTTATTTTTAGATGGCCTCAATCATCATTTTCCTTGATGCGTTAGATTTGGGGTGGTACATCGATGAGGAGAGGAACTATTATGTTGTAACCATGCACCCAGTTATACATGCATATATTTATTTTGGCACTCATTTTCCAGTTTTTGTACTTAATGGATTGTTCAATCCTAATGACCCATTCCTACAGTTTGCTCCTGCATATCCAAACCCACTCATGGAATCAAATAATTTGGTCAGTGAAGAAGAGAGCATTGGAGAGAACGTCTGAAACGAAGAAATGGGTTGTAGGTTTTTGTAAATAAATAATAATCATAACTAGGGTGACTGAGGTTTTTCCTAGCTGTTAAGTTCCATGTTGTATTAAAAATGAGGTAACCGACAAGAAATGACCTATGTAACAATGGACTGTGGCTACTTATAATATATATCAGTTTAACAACTTCCATAATTTATACTTTTTCTAATTTTTACTAATATATGTTTCTTAAAATTTAACCCTAATAAAAATATAATATCTAGAAAAATTTTAGGTCGTTACACTAAACATATTCATAATCATGAAAATCAAAAAGAGGATTGAAGAAGATGAACATTCACACATAAATTAGAATAACAAACCAGAACTCAAATTCTCCTTGCTTAGACTGGATCCTTGGATTGATTAATTGTTTAGCCTTCCATTATCATCATTAGTGGAAGAGCCGCAAAATTTGTGTAAGAAAATAGAAGAACAGAGATGAAAGGAAGAAGAAAAATAAAAAACAATGAAGAAAATTTGAGAGAAAAAGAGAGAAAAGATTTTAATGCTGAAAACTTAGACAAGAAGCTAGAAATTCTTGTTTTTCCTCTTAGCTACACTAACATATAGTGACTGAACAAAATGAAGGATGACATCTGATTAAGCCCATCTAAACTAACTAATTACACTAATCAAAACCCAAACCCGCAGTCCAAAACTCAAGTGCAAATGTTCTAACTTCCAAGCCTAATTTGATTATCCAAATGACAGAATTGGCCCACATGTATCTCCAACAAAATTGTAGTTCTTTTCCTTAGCTTTCCAGAGACTACTCATATGCTCCATTTGAGTTATGTAGAATCATCTAGGTCCTGTAAAAGGAAGATAAATCAAGTAAGCAAAAAATCTGAAAATAAGCAACAATTATCAATTAAGGCCTAATTGTTTGCCTAAGATCAAAACTAAGTTAAAGTGAGAAAATGTGATTCAAGAGAAGTAAAATAAGCTAAGAAGAATAGAAAAATACTATACTAAAAATGCTCAATCATTGTAGAAGGTGTGTATCTCAAGTTAGAAAGAAAGTAAATGAAAGGTTAGATGGAACCTGTACTTATAGTGTGGAGCGTGGGCCTTGGGTCTTTGTAGATGATTAACCTGTAGGTAAAGGCTAAAAGATAATTGCAAGTTCTAGATAAGTATCAGCTTGTAGATAATAACTAGTTAATAAGCTGAGGCTTATAGATAATCCTCTATGGATAGTCGAGTGTATTATAGATAATCCAGTGCTTATGGATAATTAGGTACCTGTTAAGAAATAAGGTGGTTACAATATTTGAATAACAAAGCATAACAGATAGCTTGTTGGCCTGAATGACTCGACTGCTGAGGGTAGAAGTTCGTGCTCCTGTAGCAGCGCTGACGTGGAGTTTTGACACTGTATGAAAAGTCCCACAACACGTATTTTCAAATTCTAGATACTACACATACTTTTAAAGTTATTGAAATTCAATGCAACACTTAATTATTTATCATTAAATTCCTCATCATGGTAGGTAACATGTATTTGATTTAAACACATATTTTGTTTGCCATAGCCAATTAGAGATGACAAGATTTGAATTCACTATCCTATACCTTTTCTGGGGGGTAACTATGTTTTTGGTACAAAGTATCTATGGATTTTATCAATGATCAGACTTTATAATTTTTTATCCACAAAACTCAAATATAAGACCTTGCTTAAGAAGACTGAGTCTAGTTCCACTCGAACGCACGACCTAGTGGTATTATCCTATGCTTTAACACAATGCATAAATTGGTATAATATATATAAGATTATATACATATATATATACACACACACACACACACACATGTTTGTCGAGTTGTGGCATCAATTGTCCTATGGAGGAGGCCCGGGTGGGTCAAGTCATAGTCAACTAGTGGCGTTTGGGCTATTAAACCCTTAAGAAGAAAAGTCTTGTCCTAACTATTAGCTTTGGCTTTTGGCCTAGTGGTAAGCGCTCAATCCAACAATTGATATTAGAGCCAAGGTCACGAGTTTGATACCCAGCGAGGTAATTGCTGAGGGGGAGATTGTTTGTCGGTTGACTATCCACTATAGATTTTGGCCTAGTGGTAAGTGCTCGATCCAACAACACATACATATATATATGTGCATATATATAGTTTTCCACACATTTAAGCATATATAATATATTTTTTAAACCTATGTAAAATAAGTTAATAGTTCTTATGCATGGTGCTAAAGCTAGTATAAGATAACACTACAAGCTAAGGTTAAAATCTCGCAAAGAGAGATACCCAAATTTAATTTCAAAATCATGCTAGCTCAATCTTTTTAGGAAAGGCGCTTGATTGTGCCTCGAACAAGATTGTCTCCATAGGAACAAGATACCTGTGGGAGATCAATGAAATATAAAAAGTTGTTTGAGATGATCGAGAAACAAAATCATGCGCTAGCTAGTTTTAAAATAAAATTAATTTGGAATTTGAATTAAAACATTTATTTCATAAAATTCAAAATTATATGTTCAATAAATAAGATTGGAATAAAACATGTGGCTTTATAAGAGTTAGAATTACTTCTCAAAATACTCTAGCTCAAGAATAACTCCTTACAATTATTTTATTCAAGATTTATGATTCAAAATTATAATATAATGATAGATTATCCTAAATACTAAAGTCGATGGAATCATTGCATTAATTTGTGTGCTCATATGAGTTTCTAGATTTCACATATTTAAAGGGAATACAATCAATGTGCAAATGCTTTAGCTAATCATGGAGTAGATCATAGAATAGATATCACTTGGAGGTAGTCTATTTCTTCGTTTATTAGGCTTCTTTTTTTTCCGCAATAGGTGTGGAATGCTTCCGTTTCACTTTTGTTAACTATTGTTCACGGGTCTACGCTTGTTTTCTAAAAAAAATTACAAACAAAAGAATTTAAAAAATGTAAGTTAACCTTGCCTATGTGTTTTCCTTATGTAGCTACAAATGTTTGTGTTAACAAGAATGAGAGAAATGATAGAACAACCAAAACTATTGTGTGAAAATGAAGCAATAAAAACATTAATTAGTTCAATGAAGGAGTGTGTCATGAAACAATGATATAATGATAAAAATGTTTAATGCTTCGTTGATATTGTATAATGACTATAAAAATGGATTTTTTTCAAAGTCAAATAAAATGAGACAAAAATATAATTTTAAAGTTTTATCAAATTGAGATCACCCTCCTTTTACAACTTTTAGTGTGTATGCAAAAAAAATATTTGAAGAAAAATTGAAAAAAGACAAGTGTACTTGATAAAAAAAAATAGTAGATAAAGAAAATTAAGGAAGAAAAGATGAAGAATCTTGTTCATAAGGGATAAAAAGGAAAGCTTAATAAAAGAACAGGCACAAAAAATAAGAAAGACTTTAAAATAAATGAGAGAAAGCCATTGACAAAATCTAAACTAAATGAATCATTCTATACGGACCAAATTAATACATTTATTGTCAAGAAATGAACATAATAATAATAATTTGACATTAAGTTTGTGCAATGATAAATACTCGAAGAAAGAGTTTTCTCAACTATAGTGATCATTCTTAGCTTGAGCATAATTGTCTTCTGTAAATGATATTTATGGATTTTAGCAACAAAAAAATTCCTTGAAAACAAAGTAATAAAAAAAAAGGAAAAGGTGATAAAAATAATAGAAAAAGAAAATTTAAGGAAGAAAAGGAAAAAAGGACATTAAAAAAATGGGAGAAATGCATTAAAAAATATTAATTAAATAAATCATTATGCTAAATCTCATTCCTGTTGCTAAATTATATAGTTGGTGCCAATATATTTTATATAAAGGAAAATATCTTAAATCATTTTATTGCATTGAACAAACACAATAAAGTTTTAACACCCTTAAATATAACCTTCCAAATAACCCATTAATTTTACTTAACATAAGATAAAACTTGGTTCTTATTAATGTTAACTCAAATATTAGAAAAAGGTAGCAAACTTTTTTGTTGAAAATAAAAATGTTCTAAAAAAATTTCAAAGAACATCATTTGATTTTTAAATCATGCAAGATAAAACATAATGATCGTGTGGTGCGTTAAAACTTGAGTCGACAAGTAAAACAAACATGAAAATATATCATACATGCTTAGAGCATGAATAAATGAAAATAAAAGGTGAACCTCCATGGTCACAAAATATAATAATTAAGTATCATATGCTAGAAGAGTTAACCAAATGCGTATGTCTCAAATGAACTAGGGAACAACAAATACAATCCAAAACAATAATGTAAATAACAATGTATGATAATTACAAAAGCTCTGAGCCTAGGTATCCCCATCCCCAACATACATAAGGGCAAAACCTAAAAACTGATAGCAGTCATCTATACCCAAGCCCCAAAGTTAGTCGTATCCACAAAAGGAATCAATCAAAGTCATATGAAGAATGGCCTCCTAGTAGGATGTTAGACTATTGGCAAGCGTACCATTGTTATCGTAGGTTACAAATTTTATAAAAGAGATCATCTCCACAGGGACTTCATCAAAATTTCATGGGTTTAACGGAAATAACGAAAATAGCGTACGCGTCAAAAATACGTAAAATTACGAAAACACGGAAAATGGATTTAATTAATTCTAGAGAAACGTAGGATTGGATTTCATCGTTCATACCCTTAATATCTAAATAATATTAATACATATGAATCATTTTCTAACATCATTGATGCACATATTAAATTATCCTGAATCAATCCCGTGCATTCGAGAATCCTAAGAATATTTATCGAATATCGATTCCTCACATATGAAATAAATATTCCAACATTACAATCATAATCTCGTGCTATTCACAATCAAAATGTTATGCTTTATTCCTAGCAACATAACATAAAGATTAAATTCATTCAGTTCAAATTCTAAGAGTGATGAGTGTCATATTTTAGTTATTTTTGGGATTAGAATCACTTATCTTTTGATTTGAGTAGTTTTCTTATAAACATCCCTTAATTCTAGTTGTTTTATATATTGCGCATATATAACTATTTTTGTTTAAATATGGAAGATTCATCCATGCATTTCTTATGTTTGATGGTTATTTGTTTGATCCAGAAACTAAGCCAAGATGAAGAGCAAAAAGGTCATTTTTGATGAATTTTAGAGTCTCACTTGCCCAGGCTAGCAATCAACTCGTCTGGGTTAGTGACATTCCTTTAGCATGAAGTTATCAAATTGTTGAAAACACAATGAACACTCTTCAAAATAAACCAAGAGGGGGTGGTGAATTGGTTTAAAACAGGTACTTAAAAATTTTCTTGAAACAATTTGCGAAATTTGAAATCTGGATCGTATCACTTAAAACCTTTTTCAAACCAGAACTTTTCTTTCAACCAAGATCAACCTTGTTATGCAAGTAATGCTAGAAAATTTGTTTTGTTGATTATATATTGATTACCCAAACACAAGCAATGAGAGATATACAGAATTAAAATAAGAGACTCAACAATTTATACTGGTTCACCTCACAAACTTGGAGGCTACATCCAGTGTCTTCCAACCAACACTAGGTCAGAGTTTTCACTAAATCAAAATATTCTTTACAAGCAATTTACAAGTAATTATCTTTATCAACCCTAGATAAAGAATCTGAATTCTAAAACCCTATTAGAAAACAAATCACTAAGACTCTAAGAACCCTACCAAATCTTTCACCTAGAGAACCCTACTCTAGAAAGCTTGACAGAATCAAATTGATTTATCACAAATGAATGAAAATGAATTCAGATTACCACACATTCAGGTTGTATGAAATCTAATGCTCAGAATCAATATCTTGAAAACTTCTTTTCTTTAACACATCTTCACAAAAAAATTCAGAAATCTTGATCTTCATAAGATGTGTTTTTACTTAGAAATCAGTCTCTTGAACTCTTAGAAAGCTTAGTGTCTTTTGGGTAAGTCACTCATGTATATTGAATAATTCGTTCAATATGTATATATAGAAAACAAACTCACAAAGCTTTATATAAAACTGATTTAACAGATAATAATCGATTAATTCGCTTATTTTGCCATGTGTAATCAATTAAAACTACTAAATAATCGATTAAATTGTTCTTCAGTTTTCTGGAAAAAGTTTATGAACAAAATAATTGATTATTACGCAATGTAATCGATTAAAGCAGTAAAACACAATTTTCAAATTGGCCCGTGTAATCGATCACAATTTATGGTAATCGATTAAAGCAGTAAATCACAGTTTTCAATTTAGCCTGTGTAATCGATTATGATTTATCGTAATCGATTAAAGCAGTAAATCACAGTTTTCAATTTAGCCTGTGTAATCGATTAAAATAAGCTTGTAATCGATTAAAATGTTTTTCATGGCTTTTCCAGATTTAGAACAAAAGCATTTAATCGATTAAATCACTGTGTAATTGATTAAAATAATAAGTTTTCATTTTTTTCAAAAACTTAACCATGAGAACGTAGACTCTTTTGAAATCATTTAACAACTTTCTTATTTTAATGAGACTATGAATGCATGTTTATGTGAATTGCAAATGCAATGCAAGGATCACAAAGCAATGTGTACTTGAATCAAACTTAAACAAATTACAAATGTCTTCATACTTAATTGGCATGTAAAAAGCAAAAGTATCTTCAAGCAAACATCAAGCTTCTTCTTCATTCTTGCTTTGATTCTTCTTGCAACTCCCTCTATATTCAACACTTGCATGGGCTAGCTATCACTCGGCTGAGCGAGTGACATAACTTCAGCATGAAGGAAGCAATTCGCCTGGGGGAGTTGGTCTGACACCTCTTGGAAAAGGTGGAGCTGGAGCTGCACAGAAGTGACCGTGGATCACATCCTTCATCATTTCATTTGTTGATCTTGTGCTCTACACAATTATATCAGCTAATTTCTTCAAAGGATTGGATGTAATCTTCGTATCCTTATGTATCTCTTTTGATATTATATATATATATATATATATAATATTATATGAATATTTTCTACTAATTACTGGTGATTTCATTCTATTCGTAATGCTTGATTTTATTTGATCACTAGTTTCATGAAATTGGATTTTAGGTTTGACAAGAAAGTACTCTTAGAATTTGAACTTAATGAATTTACTCTTTACGTTACATTGATAGGAATAAAACATAACGTTTTGAATGCAAATTACACGAGATTATGGTTGTAATGTTGAAATATTTATTTCATATGCGAGGAATCAATATTCGGTTAATATTCTTAGGATTCTCGAATACGATTGACTCAGGGTGATTTAATGTGTGCATCACTGATGTTAGAAAATGATTCATATGTATTAATATTATTTGGTTACTGAGGGCATGAATGATGAAATCCAATCCTACGTTTCTCTTGAATTAATTAAATTCATTTTACTTGGTTTCATAATTTTACGTATTTTCGACACAATAATTCTGTTATTTTTGTTATTTCTGCTACTTTCATTATTTTTGTTATTTTCGTTAAACCCATGAGATTTTGATTAAATTTGTGGTACATAACTATTGAACTGTTACTTTATATGGAGAAACTGAGTAACTCAAGTCCCTATGGAGAAGATCTCTTTTATAAAATTTGTAACCTACGACGACAATGGTATGCTTGCCAATAGTCTAACAAATAGTACTTTCCAGTCAAACTTAAAATCCAATTTTATGTGATCAAATAGAATCAAGCATTACAAACAAAATGAAACTATCAATAATGAGTACAAAAGATTCATATATATAAAATATCAAATGAGATACATAAGGATACGAAGATTACATCCAATACTATGGAGAAATTAGCCGATCATTATATAGAGTACAAAATCAACAAAAGAAATGATGAAGGATGCGATCCACGGTCACTTCTCTATAGCTCCAGTTCCACTTTTTCTCTCTTCTCTCTCCTTGCACGCTGGTTCTTCATTTGGTTTTTGCTTTCTCTCTTTCTTCTTGATATTGTGCATGGCTTTTAAATGAAATGATCCAAGAGGTTCCAAACCAACTTGCCCAAGCAAGTTGGTTAATTCATGCTGAAGGAATGTCACTAGCCCAAGCGAGTTGGTTTCTGGATCAAACAAATAACTATCAAAACATAAGCAATGCATGGATGAATCTTCCATATTTAAACAAAAACATTTATAAATGTACAATATATAAAACAACTAGAATTAAGGGAAGTTTATAAGCAAACTACTAAAATCAAAAGATAAGTGTTAGCATTCTAATTCCAAAAATAACTAAAATATGACACTTATCAACTCCCCCCAACCTAGAATGTTGCTTCTACTCAATCAAAGTATAGAAAAAACTACGAATAACAAAAGTATATAGAAAAATGCTTCAATATTTCTACACCAAAAACTATAAACATGATTTGCAAAAGATCAACCTCCACAGTGATCAGAACAACATGTTTCAAACACTCAACAATTAGAAATGTAAGCACAAAGATGGAATTCACAGAACCAAATGAGTTAAGATTAATTCCCATTTTGTTTCTATAGAACATCATAGAAAACACTTGATTCACTAAAACAAAGGGAAACCTCTCAAAAATGTATAATTCTCACATAGATGAGTGTTTCCTCTCAATTCCAACACCGATACATCGTAAATCAATTTTGCAATTCATTTTCCATCAAATCAAGATAAAGTACATAATCATCATGAATCATTAGGACTTTTAGGGTTGGGCCTGACTTGAAAGAAATCTTGGTTTTTCTGGATATTCAAAAATACCTTGAGAAATAGGAGAGCAAAAATAAAAATAATCTAGCAACTCAAATGAATCATCACTTCCTATCCCTTCCCTTTTCAACCAAGTTACCAATACTTCCTATACCAAAATCCCAACTTATAAAATTTACAATAACTTTATACAGTTCATAACATAATGTACATAATTCATACATTTATTTATTCACAAAGAACTTGTTTCCCTTTTTTTTCTTTTTTCTTTTTATTTCTTTTCTTTTATATACAATAATTAAATATTTAATTTACCTGAATAATCACATTTAAAAACAAAGTATTTACATCACATTAGCCACAAAATGATAGAAATCCCCAATAAAACACCTTTGCTCTCCTAACCTAAGGTAAGGTAGGAAACTTTTACCCTAGGTTATTGGTCCAACAAAGTATCAACTGTTTTGGCTCAAAGGGCTTAGAAATGGTAAAACAATATACATTGGGATAACTTTATAGCCAGTGGCATCAAATGTATAAGAAAGAAATAAAGAATGCCTACATCATATCCATGCATTATATGTTATGACAAATAAAATTTTATGCAAAATCAACTATAGAACAAATAAATGAGGACACTCAATGTAAAATCCGTCGTTACACACAATCACTATGGCTTAAGGCTTCTTTTCATGTTCAAATAAAATCAGTGTTTTGAAAGTTGTTCTTTATCAAGTCCACACAAAAACATCTGAAACCCCTCTATGGGAAAAATATCAAGGAGAAAGATGGGAAAAAATGTTCAATACAACCTTTTGTGTGATATGGCCAAGGTTTGGTCCAACATCACTCAGGAGTTTCATGCACAAAGTAGGCTCAAAAGACACTGTGTTTTACCTACACAAATTTGTGCTCTTTTTATCTGATGGACGAGATCCCTTTTGACCTTCCACACACTACCTACATCAACATTTTGAGAAACATGAAGACTCTGGGAGGAGTGGATGACATCTACTATGTCGCCCTCATTAACAAACTCATATGGGAATACCAAGTCTTTCATGTCTTTGAGAGAATAGACGAGGACTCCAAGCAGTCCATCATCATCAATAAGGTACTTTCATCACCAGACATCTACACTTCAGTGTTGTCAACCTAAAAGAAATGAAAGTAGACATCAGGAAGAACATGCCCATTCCTCAAGTAGACCAAGATGACATCCAACAGAAAAGGTAGAAGAAGCTGGGCAAGACTATTGTTGTTGAAGACAAAGCTCTAGAGACCTTTGGCCTTGCTAAAAAGGTACAAAGGATTCTTAGGGAGCAGAAGGGCAAGGTCAAGACCAGTAAGCAAGCCCAATAAGAGAAGGAAGAAGAGATTATCACCAAGGATCAACGGACGAAGAAAAAGCATGAAAAGTTTAGACCCGTGCAATCTCAGAAGACTCATCCACATACCACTCCAGTTAGGAGGAGTTAAAGACAAATATCTGTGCATGCCTCTAAGGTTTAGAAGCTGAGAGATTTGAGTGAAATAGAGGACGAGGGCCTTGAAGATAATTCCAAGGAAGCACAAAGGAGAGTAAGAAGTACCTGTTGTCCAGATGAATCAGAAGATTGATCAGCCAATCATCCCCTCTCATTTTTTTTCCATAGAAGAGGTAGACACGAGTTGGATGCAAGTCCATAACTCCAAAGGAAACCATCAGGATACCATCCTTCAACGGTTCTAGTTCATCTAATAGTGAGGCAACTCCAACTCCTACTCCACAACCATCCAGTCCATCACTAGTGTAATCCAACAAGTCTTTCTCTCCAATTAACACATCCAAGTTTCCAATACTTGGATCTACATGGCAACAAAATAGGAGACTGTGGGTACAACAAACAAAATAGGAGATTTCTCGTAGCAAGTTTCCTATTGTATTCTTTAGAAGAAATCAACAGAATTACTGTAAGAAGAGTGAGATCATCAAACACCCACATCTGGAACCCATCCTACGACAACATGAGGTAGTGACTCCACCTCAATGGACGAAGTATAACTGTGTCCATACTCCATCAGTTTCTTGTGAGGCTCTGGCTCTAGGTACCATAGTGGCTCTGGATACTCTTCATGGACGAGAACAATGTATCCTAACTTGGTCAAGATGGGTCCTCATTGGATGCTCAGTGGTACCACAAGAACCACTCGTCCATCCCCTATGCCAACAGAGTAGAAGTAGAAGAAAGCTATCACTTCCAGTGATCCTTTTGCTAAGACACCAAGATTCATTTCGCTTACAGCAGCTATCCACATGGACCTCTCCAAGGAGAATCCCACTTTTCAAACCCAATGGTCCAAGGAGGTGAACATATGGACTCCTCGCACCAGATTCATTCCCTGCAACCATGCATTTCTAAGACCCTTTAAACAAGATCTTGACATGATAGGAGGCATCTTGAAGCATATGTACATAACCAACCAGGCCACGACTTATCCTTCTGGACACCATATTACCAGATGCACTGACATCAAGAAGTTTCCTGATAGAACCTGCCCAAGGCTACCCATCTATAATGAGGGAAAGAAAAAGGGCTTTAAGCTCTACTTCAACGAAGAAATGACAAGCAGAGGTCAGAAGTACAGCTGGTCAACCATCCACGGGATTGGTAGCCTTTGTTCCAAGGTCAAAAGCTCATCAGGGAGCTTGATGCTGATGATGCTAGGACCTCATGGTATCAGACTATATGGCATGGCACCAAGGGTGCAAGCCCCTCTAACTTTGAGAACGTGCATGCTTCAAACAAAGGGATTCCATTCAAGTATTGCATTCAACCAAAGTATTTCAATTTGATGATACAAACGCTTGTTATGTGAAGAACCCTAAGGATAACTTCCTTGAGTGACTGAAGAAGCTGCCTATTATCTTCTGTCATCGCATCTTCGACCTCAGGAAGATGACTATAAAGAAACAAGAAGTTCGCATCTAATACTTTCATGGATCGCAACAAGCTGACAGGGACCAGTATGAAGCAATCTGGAAAATCAGGCTAGAACAGGATGCTAACTAGAAGCTAATGCAGAAGCCAGATGCAAAGTTGTTGTCAAGAGAAGGGTTGATGAAGAGGCAAAAAAGACCAGACCAAACAAGTTGGTGTCCAAACCAGCTGCTATGACTGTTGAAGCACCAGAAGCGGTGAGTCCACTCCAACTCCTAATGTTGAAAAGCCCATAGATAAGGTTGATGAGGCTCCTAAACCAACCTCATATGCAACCACATCTACGGACATAACTATTGTCATTGTCCACACCACCACCTCTGGACCCACTTCAATCAATTTTGCTCCTCCAGAAGTAGTGACTAAAACTGAAGTCAAGGAGATGATTAGACTGACAATAGACAGCTTTGTTTAGCAGCAAAGTGGTAAAAATGAAGAGTTTAGATGCACCATGCAATAAGATATTGCTAGTCAGTTTAGTAGCCTTGGTGAAACTCTCATTTTGAATCTCCAACAGGCCCAGATGCTTCTATTCAGTGTTGTTGGTGCTGCCTTACTTCCACTTCAATCCATCTAACCTCAACCACCAGTAAGTGTTCTATCTACTCTTCCAACCCCTACCTAAACACAAACACTTAGCCTTGATCCTCCACCACAAACAACAATTTCCCGAACACTTCCACCACCTCCCGAACTCTGATATTCCACCACCACTAAATCACCCACCACCATCCCAACCACCACCCCTTACTCAAGATTAGTAATAATGTCCTCCATCATTTATTTCACCTTCAAACCCATGGTCTTTTTGCTAATGACAAAAGGGGGAGAAGTATATGACATAATTTTTTATGTAAACACCAATCATTTAATAAAATAAGGTGTTGTAAAAAATTCCAATATATCTGTGTCTACAATTACATCCACTCATGCATAAGTATATTAGACTTAGAGGGAGTTGACAACTACTACATATAGCATTCTTATGTGTTGTCATTCATACTGAAACTATTTTAACATACACATGCTATATTCATTGCTCAAAATTTATATAGTTTGTCATCATCCAAAAGGAGGATAATGTTAGACACTGGATGATCCATCACTGAGGACCCATCATTGGATGATCCAGACATCTATTAAGGTTTTGATGAAAAAAATATATAAATTTGTGTTAACCATTTTTTTGCATGTAAGTCAACAAGTTTGATGACTGGAAGCAACACTAGGTGAGACTTATACATTAGTAGATACCTAGTCTACTGGAAGCAAGATGTAGTCGTCCAGTCCATCCAAACACCAATTGAATATGTAATTTATTTGAATTATCAATTTTATGCCAGTTTATATAACTCTTCTTAAAAGGAATATATCTACGAATCAATCTTATATTTCTTTATATTAGTATAACAACACTATTGAGTTATAAATGACAGATATGGAAAGTTTTAATCCTATCAGACAAAACCGCACAATATCTACTTATTCTAGGAAACAAGATCAAGCTGCACAATGGTTATTGAAAACAATAGGAATACCCACAATAACAAAGAGGGGTGGTGAATTGGTTTAAACTTGGTATTTTAAAATTATTTATAAAATCAGAGTCAAAGGATCTTAATCACTTTTAAACCAAGAATGCTTTTAATCAATCAAATTACTCAGCACAAGAAATCAATAGCTCAAAACAGAACTTGTTGAGTAATGATAATAACACCAAGAACAAATGAACAAGATTACTTGTAGAGATAGAGATAAAGAAAATCAACACAAGCAATTTATACTGGTTCACTTCTCAAGAGAAGCTACATCTAGTTTCTTTTAATCAATACTAGATTAGAGTTCCACTATTATAAAATTCAGTTCTTACAAGCTTTACAACAATCCCTCTTTATCAACCCTAGATAAAGAATAGAAATCTAAAACCCTATTAGACTCCTAGTGATCAAGAACAAGAGAACACTACTCTGTTCTTCCCTAGAGAACACTACTCTAGAACAAGCTTCAAAGAACTCTTTACAATAACATCAAATAACAGAAATTGCAAAAACGAAATTACAATCAATGATTATGGAGAGAAACAACCTGATGATCCCATGAGTATGAATGCATATGGTTTACCAATTAGAGTTTAATGAGAAAATAGATTTCAGAATATGCTCTCCAAAACTTCTTTGAGAATTCTTGCCCAAGAAATCATTCAAAACCCATGAAGATTAAAAAGTGGGACAAGACTTTAGTTAACCCAAAAAATCACTTTAGAACTTTGAGAAGGCTTGTGTATATTCAGAAATTTTGAAGTATTCAAGTTAAGTTTCAAGCCAAGCCTCACTCATATTTATAACAGCTTTTTGTAACAGACTGTAATCGATTACACGCGCCAAATAATTGATTAAAATGACTCATGTAATCGATTAAATTATCACTTAATCGATTAAAGTGTTCAAGGCTGAATTCTGGGTTTAACAATGAACAGAATAATCGATTAAACCGAGTTGTAATCGATTAAAGCAATAAAGTTTTATATCTAAAGCCTCTTGTGTAATCGATTACAATATTTGGTAATCGATTAAGGCAGTGAAGGTTTTTTAAGAAACAAGCCTATGTAATCAATTACAATGTATGGTAATCGATTAATTTAGTGAAACATGATTTTCAAGATAGCTTGTGTAATCGATTAAAGCAAGAATGCATTACTTTTGCTTTACACTATGTAATCGATTACAAATGTTTGGTAATCGATTAAAATGTTCTTTAATGCTTTTCCAGATTTAAAACTTAAGCAAATAATCGATTATACTGATGTGTAATCGATTATAACTGAAGAATTGCATTTTTCCAAAAACATTACCCATTTAGTTCTTTTTTGAAATAGCTTTGATACTTTGATGAAAACATCTAAGCATGTAAATGATTATGTGAATGCAATGCAAGGATCAATAGATTGGCCTCTCATACACTTTATTTTGAATTACAATCTTCAAGGCATGTGAGAAGCTCAAAACATTCTTCCAAGTCAAAAGCTTCATTTTTCTTGTTGCTCCCCCTATATCCAAAAATCTTCCCCTTTTTGGCGTTGAACATGCTAAATATTGATTGAACATATGTTAAATATTTGAAGTGCTTTGAGGGATGAAAAAGATAGAAGTCTTGAACTTTGTTAACCTGAAAACAAATCAGCCTCTTTGCTAAGAACAAGTGTTAAGATATCTGTTGGCATAAACATTGATCATTTACTTCCATTAGTTAGCTCCCCTGACTTAGTTTGCTTCCCCTTACTTAGATAATTTTTGTCATTCATCAATTTATAAAAACTCAACAAAAAAATAGAGTAGAATAGAGAGCAAAATAGAGTTGGTTTTCAATCAAGTTATCAATCAATTTTTCTCCCCCTATTTGGCTTTTCAAAGGCAAAAGATAGCACATCAATAGTGAGAAAAAGAAATGCAAGTTTCATTAATCATAGGAAGGACAATACATTAATCAGAAAACTAAAAAAAAAAGAGCAATAACAGAAAATACAAGAAGCCTAACCTAGTTTATCAAAATTATTAAGCACAAGCCCAACTTCTATGTTTTCTAGCCTAGATTTCATCTCCTCCAAAGATGAATTAGTCTCAGCACTATGCTCATGATGCAGTGACAATAAGGCATCCATCTTTTGAATCATAAGAGATTCAAATGGACTGTAAGATGGTTGAGCAGGGCCTTCATCTTCAGCATCTTCATCAACCTCTTCATCAGCTTCTCCTTTATTCCCAACAGCAGGGAGTTGTTGTCCAGCCATTTGCCAACCATAAGGGGTCTTGACCATCCCCAGCTTGGTAAGATGCTTCTCTTTGATGAGGCTGTTGCTTGAGTTTATGTTGTCAACAACATCATTAGAGACATCTATGTTGAAATAATCAATGAACCTGGACACAAGGATATCATATGGGAAGGGATAGTTTGCCAATCTTTTAGACTTAAGCATTATTTCCTAAAAAATAAGAATCCAATTCATCTTAATTGAATTTTTCATACCATACACAAGCTGTATGTCATCATCAGTGGCTTGGGCATGATTGGTGGCTCTAGGGGTTAGGATGTAGGTGATTATGTAATACAGAAGTTTATCTTCATGAGTCATGGGGCCAGTACTCAGCCTAAGCTTCAACCTCATGTGAGGATCAAGAAGCATTTCCCTATAGATACCTATCTTTCTATACCCCCAGCTTCTTCCTCAAATTTCCTTTCACCTTCAAAGGAAATACCAGCAACAGCTTCCCAGACTTCTGGAGTGATTTCCATGGCCACTCCATTGACTTGAGACATGAGTGTCCCATCCATGGAAGCCTTAGCACAGGTGTAGAACACCTTCACTAATTCAGGGTAAAAAGTACCCTTCATTTCAACAAACTTTTCCAATCCCTGGGCTTCAATGAAAGCAGGGAATTGAAAACCTTCTTTAATAAACCATTCAAGGTCAAGGTGTTTGGGAGGATAGACTAATTTGGTGGCATTGAACTGAAGATAGGTCATTTTGTCTCTCTCAGTAGGAAACCAATGGTCTAAACTATTGAAAGCAGGGTTAGAGGTTTCAGTAGCCTTTCTCTTGGAAGTTTTAACTCTCTTAGATGTGGATGAGAGACTATCTTGACAAAGTTTCTAAACTTAGAGGAAAGAAGAACACAGTAGTGCTTAAGAAAGAAGATGAAAATGGTGTGATTTCTTCCCTTAACATAGGCTATATTTACGGAAGATTTTGGGCTCCAAAATTCAAATTTGAAATGAGGAACAGTTAATTCGAATTAACCCACTAACATTATAGCACAGAAGATTCAAATTTTGAATTAGTTGGCAGTTGGGCTGTTACAAATTCCAAGAAAATCTTGCAGATTCTGCAGTAACTCTAGGAATAATCAATTATATGCTTATGTAACCGATTAATTCGTAAGCAAAATCATTTTCTGCAGAAGTTGTAATCGATTAATTCGTCAAGTAATCGATTATTTCAGTGAAATTCAGTCAAAGAAGATGAAGTGTAATCGATTATTTCCCATATGTAATCGATTATTACAGGGAGATTTGAAATGTAAAATGAATTTGAAGCTTGTGTAATCGATTAATTCGAGTCGTAATTGATTATTCCATAAAGATTTGAATTTTTGAAAGAGTTTCTCAAACAATTTAATCGATTACCATTCACCGTAATTGATTATTCCAGTGAATTTAAATTTTGTAAAAGGAATTTTATGCTGTGTAATCAATTAATCCGTGGCTTAATCGATTATTCCATGGAAATTCATTTTCTGGATTTATTTTTCTATGAAGAATAATCGATTATCCTGGGTGTGTAATCGATTACATAAGCACAAATTTTATACATAATAGTTTTTAATTCTACACCAAAATCTTGCAATTGTTGTTTTAGCCATAGACTTTCAGCACAACAACTTCCAACAGAGATGTACTCAGCTTCAGTTGTTTATAAAGCAACACAAGATTGTTTCTTGCAATGAGATAAGTGAACTTCCTAGTAGATGACAAGTTCCACTAGTACTTTTTCTATCCAACTTGCATCCTACAAAGTCAGAATTAGAATAACCAACTATATTAAGTGATGCACCTTTAGGATACCAAACACCAACTTTTGGAGTTGATATGAGATATTTGAGGATCCTTTTGACTGCAGTGAGGTGTGATTATTTAGGATTTGCTTGATATCTTGCACACAAACACACACTCAACATAATATCTGGTCTACTAGCTGCCAAATACAACAAAGATCCAATCATTCCCCTAAACTTTGACTCATCAACCTTCTTTCCTTTTTCATCTGAATCTAGATAGGTTAATGTTGCCATTCGAGTTGCAGCATCTTTGCTTTTCTCCATTTCAAACTTTTTGATCACTTCAAGTCAATACTTGGTTTGATTTAGAAATGTTCCATCCTTCATTTGCTTCACTTGAAGTCCAAGAAAGAATGTTAATTCTTCCATCATTGACATTTCAAACTCATTCTGCATAGAAATAGAAAATTCTTTGCACAATGTAACATCCCAAAAATTTAAATACGTTAGTTAGAGATAAAAATAGGAATTATAAAAAAATACTTAAAGAAGAATTACCATCTTACCCTTGAAATGTAAATTACAAAAATGCCCCTGAAGTAAGTGACAAATTACCAAAATGTCCTTAGATATTTTGGTTAGATATTTTAAAGTGGAAGTTACAAAAATACCCTTGAGCCAAAATTTCACAAATACCCTTAGATATTTTGTTGAGATATTTTATAGTGAAAATTACAATTATACCCCAAGGGTGAATGACAAATTACCATAATACCCTTGAGGCAAAAAATTACCAAGACACCCTTTGTTATTTTGTGAAAGCTTGATAAAATTACAGAGTGCCCTTGGATGGCAAATTACCAAAATACTTTGTAACAAGAAGCCTCAGAATAGGATTTCTATGAATTTCATACAGTAATAACTTTGAAATTTTATTCAGGAGAATTCAAGCATCAGAAAAATATGGAAAAATGATAAATATAATATGTGGAATTTTCTCTTAATTGTAGGATGAATAGAATTATTTAATAAGATGGTTTAGTAATTTTGATGGTTAGAAGAAGAATGGACCATTTAGAATTTAGATAAGAGCAGTCTTGTAAGTAAGGTCTGTGTAGCACTCTGTATAGACTACTTGTGAGCAATTTATATTGTAATTGAAGTTAGTTTCTGGAAAACTCTAGAGTTCTATTATTTAATATTATCCTTTAGGTAGAAGAGTTCAAATTGAACTTTACTTCCTCTTAAGGAATGCCATGTGTGAAGTCATGTTGGAATTGAATTCTTCTTCTTCATGAAAGGTGACATATGGACACAAGGAGAACCACACAATTTTCTTCCCTTTAAGGAAATGAAAACATGAT
>PYAF01002211.1:26862-39471 GCA_007407185.1 Glycine tomentella | reverse complement strand
ACACCTAACTGCTGTCAAGAGAATTCTGAAATATCTCAAAGCTACACCAAGAGTTGGTCTTTGGTATCCAAAAGGTGCTTCTTTAAATATCATTGGTTATTCTGATTCTGATTTTGCAGGTTGCAAATTAGATAGGAAAAGCACAAGTGGCACTTGTCATATGCTAGGAAGCTCATTGATCTCATGGCATTGCAAGAAGTAATCATGTGTAGCACTTTCCATTGCTGAAGCTGAATACATCTTAGCTGGAAGCTGTTGTGCTCAAAGCTTATGGCTTAAACAGCAAATGCTTGACTATGGAGTAGAACTAAAGGCTATTCCTCTACTATGTGACAATACCAGTGCCATCAACATATCAAAGAATCCAATAATGCACTCAAGAACAAAGCATATCGAGATAAGGCATCATTTCCTCAGAGATTAGGTTCAAAAAGGTAACATAAAGGTAGACTTCATTGGCACCCATAATCAATTAGTTGATATTTTCACAAAACCACTTTCAAGGGATACATTTTATACACTTAGAAACATGCTAGGGATCCTTGATGAGAATAACATTATCTAGCCTGTTTTGTTTGTGGTTTGTATGATTTGTGAAAGCCTATATGTCCTTAAATGCTTGTGTGTTTGTATCATTGTCAAAAAGCTGCTAAAATGCTCTGTATATGATGAATGCTCTGTAGTAATCGATTACACCACGGGTTAATCGATTAAAATCATTAAAACTCAAGTCTGAAACAAAAATTGTAATCATGTAATCGATTACACACCAATGGTAATCGATTATTCTTCACATTTCCAGAAATCACTTTCCTCTGGAATAATCGATTACGTATCGGGATAATCGATTACAGTGTTCAAAATCCCAAAACTTCAAGCACGTCTCTCTGGAATAATTGATTACTTATAAGATGTAACCGATTACCATTCATATTGAAATGATGCTCACTCTGTGATAATCGATTACCACTCGGGATAATCAATTACATATGGCTATGATACTTGATTCAAATTGATAAATGCTCTAGAATAACCGATTACATATGAAAAGAATCGATTACAAGTCTTCTTCAACCTCTGATCTCATATAAAATAATCGAGTACTTATGCAAATAATCGATTACCACGTGTTTAACAGAAACCTAATTGAACTGGAATAATCGATTACACAACGAAATAATCGATTATTCGTACTGTTGTCTGAAATCTAGCTGGAGTTTGTGAATTTATTAACGGCCCAATCAATGCTATAACTGCACCCAATGCTATTAAATCGTCCCAACAATTATATTTTTTGAAAATATAGACGTTTAGGCTCTGATTCTTGCCTATAAATAGTGAATTGTATGTCTTGAATCACTGCACCAATTCTCTTTCTCTCCTCTGTAGTCTCTGCAAAATTTCTGCACTTTTCTTGTGTCTAGTCTGTATAATGTCTGAGCCTACTTCCAAAAGAGTTAGGAAACCAAAGAGGAGACACAGTGAATCCTCTTCTCAACCCCAACCTCAACCTAAACCTCAACTACAACCCATTGATAGGCTTGATGTTTGGTTCTCTGTTGAGACTGATAAGATAAACTACCTTCAGTTCAATTCCACTAAGCCTGTGGCCACACCCAAATATATAGAGCTTGACTGGTTTATTAGGCAAGGATTCCAATTCCCAGCCTATCTAGAGTCACAAAATCTTAGGAGGTTTCTAGAGATGAAGGGTACCTTTTACCCTAATCTAGTTCGAGTTTTCTACACCTACTTGAAGGGTTCTATGCAGGGAGATATGAGGTCCAAGGTAAAAGGGGTAGTCATGCACATCACCCCTCAAATTTGGGAAACCGTGGGAGGAATTGTCAGTGAGGGAGCTCGCAGATTTGATGAAGATCTTGATGGGTACAGTAAGATGGATACCTACAGGAGCATGCTTCATGACCCAAACATGAGGCTCAGGACCAGGCTTGGCACAGGTCCTATGACTGCAGAAGATAGGATGCTGCACTACCTAATCACATACATCATCACCCCAAGGGCAACCAACCATGCCCAAGCCACTGACGAAGATCTTCAGTTGGTATATGGGCTGAAGAACCATATTCCCATGAATTGGGCTTTGATCTTTGAAGAGATCATGCTGAAATCCAAAAGGTTGGTTAATTACCCCTTCCCCTATCCTGTTTTTGTTTCAAGGCTCGTAGATCATTTCAACATAGATGTTGAAAATGAAGTTGTAGACAACACTCTCTCCTACAACAGTCAAATTAAGGAGAAGCATCTAACTAAGATGGGCATGAGGAAGACACCCAAAGGCTGGGTAATGGCTGCCCATATTGGTGTTGCTGAGCAAGGAGAGATGGCTGCTGATTCTGAGGATGAGGGACAACAACAACAACCACAGCCTGCACCTCAAGCCTTCTCTGATTTTGAATCACAAATGATTCAAAAGATGGACACAATGCTGAAGCTTCAAGAGGACTTCAAGGCTGAAACTCATGGAGCCTTAGAAGATAACAGGGAAAGGCTGGATGCTATTAAGGCTAATATGAATGATCAAGCCTCTGCAGAATTCTAGGATAAATTAGATTTAGATTTTGTCTGATCTGTCTTCTCTGTGTAATGGACTTTATTTTGTTTTGATTAGATTTAGATTTTGTCTGATCTGCTTTCTATTTGTAATGAACTATGTTATGCTCTGTTTTCCCTTATGTTCAGTGCTTAAATTCCATTATGTAACTGCCCCATATGCTATCCTATTAATAAAGTCATGCAATTCCAGTTTAAAATCCGCTGTGCTCACATTATTTTTGACTTTTAACAAGCCAAATAGGGGGAGAATTGATTAAGGGGGAGTAGTATCAAACACCTCTGTTTGCCTCTGTTTTTTATTCAGTTTTTGGCAAAAATTTTGGATTGAATGGATGCTAAGATTGAGGGGGAGTAACTGTGTTAAATGGAAACTAATCAATTGGTATAGTGCTTATTTGAATTACTCATGAGCAATGTGTACTTTAACACTTGGTTCTTGGCAAGATATTGATTATTTCAGGTTAATAAAAGCATATTCAAACAAGGAATTTGACATTCGATCTCCAAGTAATTGTGCTTAATCAAATTGAGGATTTGGCATGTTTAAAGACAAAAAAGGGGAGATTGTTGATTCAAGTGAAGCCAAGCATCAATGAACAAGAATCAAAGGCTCAAAAGTTTTGTGCTTTCAACATGCACAAAGGCAAAGTTCCATGGAAAGCATTGAAGACCAATTTGATTAATTGTAAAAGGAAGTATATAATCTGATAATCCAATTGTGCACATCATGCATTAATAATTCATTTAGGATCATTAGATTAAAAGGTTTAATCAAAGGCAGTATATAACTAAGGCATTTAGAAGGTTAAGTTTTTGGAAAAACAAAGTATTACTGAAGTAATCGATTACACATATATTGGAATCGATTATTTTGTTCTTCGTGCCTTTAGAAAACAAATCATGATCATTGTAATCGATTACATATTGGTTTAATCGATTACTAAGGCTTTTTATGAAAAATGGAACTCTCTGTCTTAATCGATTACATAGAGTTGGTAATCAATTATAAGCTGTTGTGCGATTACGGCAAGTGCGCCGATCGTTTACAAGTAATAAAGTTCAGGTAAGTAGAGTTATCGTCTCCACAGGGATTGGAGTAATTTCACAATACGGTTAACAATATGATTGAAATCAAAACAGAAAGTACGCAAAAAGTGTTGTGAATTGTTTGGTTGGTTGTGTGATTAAAAGAACAATTGTAAGAAAATGTGCAGTAAATTGATTCGAAGAATTACCAATGGATGAAGAATTGTGGTCAGGTACAATCCCTTATAAATGTCAACTCTTTCACTTAACTGGTCATGTTAACTTGAAGTTTACATATGAGATATCTCTCCTATATTCGTAAATCCTAGATAACTAGTGATTTCACCCTTTAATTCGATCAAGAACCCTAAACCTTTAGCGATTCTGTCAAACTAAGCATACAGAGAATAAATCATATGGGTTCGTGTTATGATTACTCGGAGAATAAGTCTTTCCTATATTCGCTAATCCCTAATTTCTTAGTGAATTAAACCTTTAAACTGAATTCATAACCTAATTCCTTAGTGAAATTGATCAATTTAAGCAATCAAAGATCATATTATAGACTCCGCACTCACGCATCCCTATTCCTAGGTGAAGAACAAGTGTTATTCTTAACAAGTCAAAAATTACAACCCCAACGTTCCCATTGCGAATTATAACTCTCAGTACTTATCTAGAGTGATCAATTCTAAACAAGATGAAATAAAAGAGAAGATAAGAATAAAGAAATCAAAACATATGCATTCAATACCAGTAAAGTTACAGAGGATGACTCATAAGTTCATGACCTTCCCACAATAAGATGATTAGCTAGCCATAGGCTTCAAGAACACCATAGCATAAGAAGAATTCATAGTTGTGCAGAACTTTGGCCTTTAATCTTGATTCCTAGGGTTTGCAATGACTAAAGCTATGTTTCTTAATGTATTCCCCCCTTTTTTCGTAATCAGAGGCCTCATATATATAACAATGTTTAATTAAGGTAAGAAAACCAAAAGATAAGCCTAATTTCGAAGTCAATAATTAAAAACAGGAAATAAATCAATTCCACGCGATCAGCGCGCGACTCCACGCTAATCGCGTGAATCTTTCATAAGTGTGGCGCTACTGGCGTGGATCGGCACGCTATTAGCGTGAAGTCTTCGAGTCATCATGCTTGTTCCAAGCTTCTATCACGCTGATGGCGCGGATTTCACGCTAGTAGCGTGAACTGGTCGAGTCAAATAGCTTAGATTCGTCTTCTTCACGCTACTCGCGTGGATTCCACGCTAATAGCGTGGACCATTCGAGAGCTCAATCTTCATTCCTTGCATCTGGCACTGATAGCGTGAATTCCCACGCTAATAGCGTGGTACTTCAGACTTGGTTTTCTTCATTTGCTTGAGTTCCTCCTTTTTACCTGCAAAATGCTTAAATGGTATTGAAATTAATTCAAAGCAATTAAAATACTAAACTAACTTAATTCTATTCTATTTCCTTCATATTTAATTGAAATCTATCCTAAAACTATACTAAAAACTAGATGTGTTTGCAACACATCAAACAATTCCTAGATTTGAAAGTTGTTGTCCTCAGCAACAGAGAGAATTCTAAGTCTTAAGCAAGAATTAACAATCAAACACAAACCACAAGCTGCAAGCCTAAAGTTATCATGAAGTGTATGATCAATTCAGTCAAAACCTCTATGATGCTTTCAATGCTGTCAAAATAAGAAATTACTTGAGTATTCCTCACAGATATGTGTTTCATCACTCATTTACTCAAGTGTATCAGGTTATAATTACCCTCTTACTCAACATAATCACAACATTACCATAGGCTTGAAGATATTCTCAATAATTGTAAGCATGACTTGATCAAAAGGTCTTTAAGGCTTGTTACGTGGCTGGGCTAAGGGTAAGAATTATTTAGGAAAAAGTAGCTCAGTTAGAGGCTAGTTCCAGTTCCTTAAGTCCAAGCTTATTGTGGTCTTCCAAGCTCTTTGTCTTCTCTTTTTCAAACTGGCACTTTTATTCAAAACTCTTTTATTCTAAGCGTAAAATAAACATAATACTAACTTTCTTTTTGATTTTTCAGATTTTCTTAACACATATTTGCAATTAAAACATAATAGATATTGCAGCTTCTCAAATTTTCCAGCTGATGGATTCATGATTCTTCTTCTCATTCATTTGATTTCTCTTATTGTCCTTCATTCCTTGGTAACTAACACCTTGCTGTCATAGACTTATCTCACCTTCTCTAGCCTCAAAAGGTTTAGTCATATGGATATGGCTTGATTCGGGTTATTGAAATGAAAGGCTTAGGCTCAAAATTCAGGTTCAAAGGAAAAAAAATTTCTATGGTAAGTCAATTTGGCCCTGATTTTCATAGAAAAATTGTGCCTTAATCATTTCAAGTCACACCTGCATTTAGAGAAACAATTCAAGTTCTAGAACACTATGAAATATGGAGTCTCTCGGAAGAAATTTTACCGTGTTTGGCTCAAACCTTACATGTGTTGTAACTCAAGTCATTCTCAGTCAACTGCATTTCTGGCATCATTTCAACATTCAACATGAGTTTCACATACTATCAATCAAACTCTACTCATGCATTATGCAGTCCATGTTATATCTCATTTCATCAAGCTTAGTCCAAAGAAATCTGTCCATTATTAAGTTCATTTACTTTCTTAATCTGAAAAATTTTTGTGTGCTGCTTATTTTAGAAAAATTTTGAAAAAGTTTCGTTAGACGTCATCCGTTTCTTTGATTGTGATTTGCGAAATAATGCGTAACTACCATTCCCAGATTTATATGTTGCTGTCCCCAGCAACCTACAAACAAGGTAACGGTGCTTTGGAAAAATTGAAGCATTATTTGGAAAATCGCACTCAATTACACATTGATCTAACAATTATTTATGCACAAGAAAAATCAAATAAACTGTACCATATATATATACGCATAACTGTAAAGTGTATGTAAATATAAATGTGCAGAAACAAATGTATGCTGTAAATGCAGAAACTGAATCCAACTAAAATCCATAAGTAAAACTAAGACTGAAAACTGAAAAATAAAATAGAAACATAAAACGTAAAACCGAGTCCTGATCTCTATGCCCTATCTCTGTCTGTAACAGTAGCATCAGCCTCTGTAGGCTCAATGATCAATGGCTGGTTAACAGTGGTGCCAACAGTCTCAGAGATATCCAATGGGTCGGTAGCTGCAGGGCCTGCTAGTGGAGTAGGGACAGGTGCCTGATACTCTGACGGGTGGATGCCTAAATGTCTGCACACCGCCTCCCACATGCGTGTCTACTGAGCCAACTGAGCGCTCTGAGACTCCAGCTGAGCTCTAACAAACTCCTGAAAAGCGATTAGGCTAGGTGAGTCCTTATATAAAAGTGTGTGCACAGGAGCTGTAGCAGAAGGTGCTGTATCGACTGGAGGTGGTGGTGGCATCTCTGGTTGCTGGTCTGGAAGTGGATCCTGTGGGGGTGGAATGTCTCTGGGTGAACGGGCAGCGATCTCCTCAGGTCTGAGCTTAGAAGCTCGAAGAACCTGATCATCTGCGGCGGAGGCCATGGCATCCAGATATGTCCGGTGAGTCATGATAGTGGAAATCGGAACGTCCATAGGCTCCTCCTTGTCAATGGGGACGCCCGCGTGTCGGCATAGGTGGAGAATGAGGGAGGAATGAGCTAACCAGGACTTACTACTGACGTCCTGGATCATGTGTAGAATCCTGTTAGACAGGAGGGATGAGATAAGAAGATTACCCTCACCACGGAGGGTATAAAGAAGGATAGCTCGCTCAACATTCACATCAGTCATGTTTGTAGATGGTATGACTGTGTGATTAATAAACTGATGCCAGAACAAAGCATCGCCCACCAGATCCTGCTTCCGCAGCTTCTCTGGAATATAATCAAGCCCTGATTTGGGCTTCCATGAGGTATAGAGGCCGGTGATGGCCCTGCGGATGGTGGTAGCGAGTTCGGGAACATCGTCCCTGTACATCTTCGTCAATGCATCAGGCTGCATACAAAGGAAAAGCTAGAAGAATGCGCATTCCTCGAAGGGATCATAGGCTGTGTCCAAAATATGCTCAATAGCGCGATCATCAAATGGGACTCGGACACCCCTCACCCACGAAACTCTGGTCCTATAAACGGTGTCGTGGTCTACATTTGCGAGGAACTCCTTCAAGATCATGCTGGAGCTCGGTTCTGGGAAACTCACTAATCTCTGCCACTGTCGCCTAATGATGACTTCTCTGAGCGGATTATCCTCTGGCAATGTTTCCCACATGATCTTCTTTTCTTTAATGATGTTCTTTGGAAGGTACCAAGAATCGAACTTCTCTTGGCACTCCGCTGTTTTGAACCTGCCCTCATCAAAGTCTAAAATTCGAGCCCGCTTCCTGCTTCCCTCACCAGCAGCTTTCTTCTTTCCTTTAGCTATTTGTTTGCCCTGAAATTCAGAAGAATTCACATATATATATATATATATTCATCATCACATAATTCCCAGATTTGATTTTTTAAGAGTTAGCACATATGTCAATAGTACTGTGTAGCATGATCAATTAAGGTACCGGTACGGGTCAATCTGGTCTCATGCAAACAATAGGTACTAATTATCAATATAATTCCTTAGGAAACATTAGTTAGAATTCCTATACTTGAGCATTTTAGTCATATCAATATTTAGAATTCAAACATTTTATGAGCAGACACAATTAGTTCCCATAGGTTCAATCATCACAGATATGTATCAAAGTAAGCATTGGATCATATGCGAACACCAAAATTAAAATCACTGTGTTGTATTCAATATCAAAAACAATTCCCAGATTTTATACCTTTGGTAGTCCTAAAGATCAGCTTAATAGTTCCAGTTTACAACACACATCTCAGTTCACCATAATAGCATATCATAGGTATAAGTATAAGAACATCAACAGCGCCATTCAATCATTTCACTTCAAAGCATTTGGGATTTCCAGATTTTACATTTCAATACCTAGATCAATACAACAATAGCAAGTGCAGGCAGAGTTATTGAAGTTATTATTGTGTTTCATACATATCAATCAACCAAAATCATGAACAATTGTATATCAGTGACTGGGATTCCCAGATTTGGGTGTTTCATTATGTTCAAATTAACTTGGTTCAGGCACCCATCAATTCTTGTTGCACAAATCACGTCAACACTGCATACATTTATCTATATAATTCATACAAGTCACATTTTAAATTTTGAACAGATCAAAATGAGTACCTAAAGCACACGAAAGAGTATTTTAGTTTTCAATCCAGATTATTATTATGAGCAACGTTCATGGTTAACTATTCCATTGTGTATCAAAACATACAACAAAACCTTATGCAACAAAATACTCAACTTTATTGAACAACTTGATCCATTATAAGCATAACATAGCACAACATCATCTTATATGCATGTTTCTGATGCATTTGAACTTCACATTACAGCATTAAATTTATTTAAAGGTGTGAATCATGTGTGCATTTTGAATCAATTTTAGGCACAATTAGGATCAATTTCTCATTCGGACATTTTAGCGAACAGGTGGTGTGCATATAGGTAAATCATCATAATGTGCATGTTGGTTGTATGGTAAACTCAAAATTTTTAACTTTTATTAGAACCACAGACAAAGAGAAGAAGAAGAGGCAATTATATTCATCAAATCTTATTTCAAAATTTATTCTCTATCCTACAGTTCATAGTCATTCATCAGCAAGGACTCAAGCATTGAGCATTGGTTTCATAATTCCTACTTGGTCCTATTGTTCATTATTAAGCATAGAGATGTAAAGACTTACCTTATCGCCTGCCATAGTAAGAATCAAGTTTGTGAATCCGTATGAAGAACGAATGACAGAAGAATTTTTGAATTGAATGCTCTAAAAAGAATGACAGGAAAATGCAAGTGAAGAGTGGGGTTTAAATCCACGATTTTGGGGAGTTATTAGCAGTTATGGGGGTTAATGAGGGTGAAGGAGTTTGGGAGAAAATGAAAGAGAGGTTTTGGGAGATGAAGAGAGTGAGGCGCGAGAGGAAGCTTTTCAATTTAAAAACGGTTTCCGCGACCTCACGCTAATAGCGTGGGTGTCGACACTAATAGCGCCATAATGAGCTGAAAGGTCTTTTGTTTCGAACAACTCACACTACTAGCGTGGATTGTCACGCTATTAGCGTGATTGACCCCTGGAGACTCTTAAAGTCTCGAATAATCGACGCTACCAGCGTAGGGTACCACGCCATTAGCGTGGAAAGAAGAAAAAATTTGGTTTTGGCTCGAATTAATGACACTAATGGCGCCTGTTCCACGCTATTAGCGTGAAACTTCCTATTTGCCTCGAACAACTGACGCTAATAGCGTCACTATTCACGCAGTTAGCGTGAATTCATGCAGAAACAGATCTAAGGCTTGAGCTTTTCGCGCGACTAGCGCGATTTCCACGCTATTAGCGTGACCTACTCGAATCTTCGGCCCTGTTAGCGCGAGTACTCGCGCGAGTAGCGCCACATCCTCTGCACAATTTTCTTTTTAATGTTTTAACTCTTGTGCTTGGATTCAATGGTTACCTACGGTATGCATGTAACTATAAATTGATAAATTCTACTACTAATAAAATTAAAAATGTACTATTTAAGTATTATGACTTGATGCAGAAAACAATTAATTCAAATTCCTAAATCTACTGCTCATGATCTAAATAGAAATTTAAACTTAGTAGCTATATACATTACCATTGTGCTCGTTTAATGTCTTAAGCTAGACGCTTACCATCCTTTCAATCCTCAGTGGTTTGAAGTGGAATAGAAACTGCAGTTTTGTCCACCTTTCCTCCATAATAGTGCTTTAACCGATATCCATTTACCTTGAACGCTCGGTCACTATCTAAGGATGAAATTGCCACAGCTCCATATGGGAATACTTCTCGGACTAGGAATGGTCCAGACCAACGTGACTTTAGTTTACCTGGGAATAATCGCAGGCGGGAATTGTAGAGCAACACTTGTTGGCCTGGCATGAACTCCTTATGTCTGATTTGGTTGTCATGCCACTTCTTAGTTTTCTCCTTGTAGATTTTTGCATTCTCATAAGCAGCTAATCTAAATTCATCTAACTCATTCAATTGAAGCAACCTTTTCTCATTAGCTTTGGTTAGTTCAAAATTTAAAAACTTAGTTGCCCAAAGTGCTTTATGCTCAAGTTCAATAGGTAAATGACAAGCCTTACCATATACAAGTTGAAAGGGAGACATACCTATTGGTGTCTTGAATGCAGTCCGATATGCCCACAGTGCATCGTCTAACTTCTTAGACCAATCCTTTCTAGAAGTTCCAACTGTTTTCTCAAGTATACGTTTCAATTCACGGTTGGAAATCTCTACTTGGCCACTTGTTTGAGGGTGGTATGGGGTTGCTACTTTATGCTTGACACTATATTTAGACAACAAGCTGTTCAGCTGTTTATTACAAAAATGAGTTCCCCCATCACTAATTACAGCCCTTGGCACTCCAAACCTTGTGAATATATTCTTTCTCAAGAAGGAGATGACCACTTTAGCATCATTTGTGGGTAACGCAGCTGCCTCAACCCACTTGGAAACGTAATCCACAGCAACCAAGATATATTGATTAGCAAATGACTTAGGGAATGGTCCCATAAAGTCAATGCCCCACACATCAAAAAGTTCTACCTCTTGGATATTGTTTAGTGGCATTTCATCTCTTCTAGACACATTGCCTGTCCTTTGGCAATTGTCACACTGCATAACAAAGTCCTTTGAGTCTTTGAATATGGTTGGCCAATAGTAGCCACACTGTAATACCTTTTGTGCAGTTCGGTTAACACCAAAGTGCCCTCCGTAATTGGATGAATGACAGTGCCACAGGATGTCCGGCACATCGTTTTCAGCTATGCACCTGCGAATTATATTGTCAGCACATTGAAAATATAGATAAGGGTTGTCCCATAGATACCTCTTAGCATCATGCAGAAATTTCTTTCTCTGCTGCCAAGTGAATGTTTCAGGCATAATTCCAGCAGCTTTATAATTTGCCATGCTAGCAAACCATGGAGTAGTGTTCATAGCAAGCACTTGTTCATCTGGAAAGGATTCATTAATTTCAACTTCAGGTCCATCTTGTAGTTCCTTATGTTGAATTCTGGATAAATGGTCTGCAACCTTATTCTCAACTTTGGATTTGTCTCTGATTTCAAGATCAAACTCTTGTAATAATAACATCCACCGCAGCAGGCGTGGCTTCGCATCTTGTTTGTGCAGTAAAAATTTTAAAGCTGCATGGTCAGTGTAAACGATAACTTTTGACCCTACCAAATATGACCTAAACTTATCAAGTGCATAGACAACAGCTAGCATTTCCTTTTCCATTGTTGCATAATTTACTTGGGCCTCATTTAAAATTTTACTAGCATAGTAAATTACATGCAATCTCTTTTCTTTTCTTTGTCCTAACACTGCACCTATAGCAAAATCACTAGCATCACACATTAATTCAAAAGGTAAACCCCAATCCGGAGCAATTAAAACAGGTGCAGTAGTTAATTTATGCTTTAGAATCTGAAATGCATTAAGACAAGCCTCATCAAATACAAACTCAGTGTCTTTTTCCAATAGCTTGCTTAATGGCTTTGTGATCTTGGAGAAGTCCTTGATGAATCTTCTGTAAAAACCTGCATGTCCTAAAAAGCTGCGAACACCACTCACATTAATAGGAGGAGGTAATTTCTCAATTATCAAAAGCTTTGCCTTATCAACCTCTATTCCCATTTCAGATATTTTGTGGCCTAAAACTATGCCTTCTCTAACCATAAAATGACATTTTTCCCAGTTTAAAACCAAGTTAGTTTCTTGACATCTTTTCAAAACATTGGTCAAATTAGTTAAACATGAATTAAAGCAAGAGCCAAAGACAGAAAAATCATCCATAAATACCTCAAGACTCTTTTC
>PYAF01002210.1:4725-15380 GCA_007407185.1 Glycine tomentella | reverse complement strand
CGCTGGGATATTTATTTCATATGCGAGAAATCGATATTTGATAAATATTCTTAGGATTCTCAAATGCGAGACATCGATTTGGGGTGATTTTATGTGTGCATCAATAATAATAGAAAATAACTTATGCATGGTAATATTAATTGAATACTAAGGGTATGAACGATGAAATCCAATCCTACGCTCTTTAATTGATCAAACTTGTTTTATTTTCAGTAATCATTCGTAATCTTTCGTACTAGATTTATTATTTCCGTTTCTTTTGAATTTCTGTAATTTCCATTAAATCCATAATCACATGCAACTTCGTCCAAACTCACTGTATATAAACTATTAAACTATTATTAAGTTTTATTTGAATTAACTGAGTAAAAATCAAGTCCCTGTGGAGACGAACTTTTATAAATTTTGTACCTTACAATGACAATTGGTACGCTTGCCAAAAGTATAACATCTATGATAATTGCTGCGCTTAACAACCATATGTTAATGTTAATGAACCGGATGCATACAGGTCGTTACAACCACAATAACCAAGAGAGGGTGAATTGGTTTAAACTTGGTCTTTTAAAATTATTTATCAAATCAAAGTTAAGGATCTTTATCACTTTTAAAACCAAGAATGCTCTTATTCAATCAACTAACTCAGTTCAAGAAACTAATAGCTCAAAACAGAACTTTTTAGGTAATGATAATGAAAACAAGATCAAATGAACAAGATGACTTGTAAAGATAGAGATAAAGAAAACAAACACAAGCAATTTATACTGGTTCACTTCACAATAGAAGCTACATCTAGTTTCTTCTAATCAACACTTGATTAGAGTTCCACTATTATAAATTTCTGTTCTTACAAGCTTTACAACAACCTTTCTTTATCAACACTAGATAAAGAATAGAAATCTAAAACCCTATTAGACTTCTAAGGAACAAGAACTAGAGAACACTACTCTGTTCTTTCCTAGAGAACACTACTCTAGCCAAAGCTTCAAAGAACTCTTTACAAAAGCGCCAAATAACAAAAATTGTAAAATTGAAATTACACTCAGAGATTAAAGAGAGAAGCAACCTGATGATCCATTGAAGATGAATGCAAATGAATTACCAACCAAGGCTGAATGCAGAAACAAACTTTCAGAACATGCTCTCCTTTAAACTCTTGAAGTTTCTTGCCCAAAAATCATTCAATAGCTCATGATGATTAAACAGTAGGACAAGAAGTTAGTAAACCCAGAAATTCACTTTCAAACTCTTAGAAGGCTTGTGTATGCTCAGAAAATACAAAGTGTTCAAGTTAAGTTGCAAGCCAAGCCTTCTTTCTATTTATAATAAAGATTTGTAACAACTTGTAATCGATTAAACACGCCCAATAATCGATTAAATCGAGCTATGTAATCGATTAAATTACCACTTAATCGATTAAAGTGTTTAAGATAGCTTTCTGGGTTTCACAACGAACAATATAATCGATTAAACCGAGCTGTAATCGATTAAATCAGAAAAGTCTTATTTCAGAAATAGCCTATGTAGTCGATTACGAATAATGGTAATCGATTAAGACAGCAACGCAGGTTTTCTCAAAATAGCCTATGTAATCGATTACAAATGATGGTAATCGATTAATTTAGTGAAAACGAGATTTTCAAGATAGTTTGTGTAATCGATTACAATGAACGGTAATCGATTAAAGCAGAAATGTATTATACTTGAATTATACTATGTAATCGATTATAAGAAATGTGTAATCGATTAATATATACATTAAAGTTTTTCTAGTTGTAAACATAAGTCATATATTGATTAATCTGTTATGTAATCGATTAAAATGTTTATCAAAGCTTTTCCAGTTTGAAACATGAACAATATAATCGATTACTATTATGGGTAATCGATTAAAACAATGAATTTATATTTTTCCACAAACTTTACCCATTAAGATCTTTTTCGAAATGACTTTGATTCTTTGTTAAAAACTCTTAAGCATATAAATGACTGTACATATGCAAATGCAAGGATCAACAAATTTGCTTCTCATACACCCATTTGGATTTCAATCTTCAGGGCATGTGAAAAGCTCAAAACACTTCTAAGTCAGAAGCTTCATTCTTCTTGTTGTTCCCCCTATATCCAACACTAGTAAGACTGATGAAACTTCCATTGTTGAAAACTAAAGGAAGAAGTAGCATGTCTTACTAATGACTTTGAGAAGTTATTGGAAAGTTCAAAGACTATCACCACTATTTTGAAACTCCATCAATATCCCCATGATAAGACTGGCTTTGAAAAAGGAGCAGCATCCTTCAAGTCACAATTTATTTCAAACAAATGTAACTTCTCTCGTAAATCTAGACATTCTAAGTTCAGATGCATCCATTAGAAGAAAAAGATGTCTAAGGGTACTAACTATGATGGACCTAAACAAATATGGATACCAAAATCTCAAATAGTGTTCACTACTACAAATATACCTTTTCATGACACGGCTTTCACTACGATTGTGCCAAAACCGTCTTCATAGGCTAGGCGGTGGCAATTTTGCAATTATTTGGAAAATTACAACAACAGTTCTTGGGCAAATGTCCTTGAAAGGACAAAATGAAAACGGTTTCTAAGTAGACCATTGTCGTTTTATAAGCTTTATAGATGGTTATCTAAAACCGTCTTTGTTGTTTGCTGTCCCAATTTTCAAATTAGGTTTTAAAGCCTGTGCCATTCTTGACATTTTTGCACACCATCATCTTCCTCATGCTAGTTCCTTCGACACCCTACTTCAAATCATTTTCGAAGAACCCAACAAAGCATTCTTCAGACTTCAAATACCCAGGCGCATCCCTTGACTTCAACATTGACAAGCAGAAGGTTTGATAGTCTGACAAAATTGACAAGAAGATTAGGTACTAACTATCTATCTATTATGTGAACATATTCAACAACAACAAAAAAACCATGCCGATGGTGGCATGGACCTCAGGGAACTTTGAGTCGTTTTATCTTCCTTACCGGAAGCATTACCCTCCCATTCCGGATAACCATTACGATATTGCCACCCCAAGGATGCTATTGAAGAGTTGGATAGGATTGAGGAGTTTCTCAGATGGGTTAGCTACATTTTCGAAGATGACAACACGTATGTGTATATTATACTGTCAAATTATTATTACTTTTGATATGTTTGGGTTTAATCTTGTGGGATTTTCATCTTTTTTTTTTTTGCAGGTATGAAGGGACTGTTTGGGGTTCTATTGTTGTCTATGACTTTTTGTTAGCTAATTATTTCAACTAGTGTCAGCATCTACTCTTCTTCCCCAATCAGATGTATGCCAGTCTTCATGCAACTCTTTTTTGTCACTGATATTCTATAATGTGTTATCATAGGTATGAAGGTGAATGGTTTCAAAATGATGTGGAGGGTCATGGTGTAGTTGAAGTCGATATATCTGTTATAGAACCTGCTCCTGGGTCCAAGTATGTACCTTATTTTAATTGCCTCCTTGTGTGTGACTGAAGTCTTAGATTGTGGCACAATTTGAATATACATTCAATTTCTTGAGAATAAATTTGGGCTGCTTTTATCCATGCCCTCAGGCTTGAAGCAAATATGCGAGTTCAAGGAAAGATAATAGCAAGGGATTTTTTGTGCCCATAAGACAGAGAATGGCTTGAGAAGGATATTGAAGATATGTATTATCTTGCAGATGAGAACTAAGAAATCCCCTTTTATGAGAATAAGGAATGGGTTAGGCAATTTGGAAGAAAGCCATGAGTTTAATTGTCTATTTCTATTTTTCCTTTTCCTATTAGAATCATTTTATTATGTTTAAGATAAATGAGACTTTGCAACTCTTCTCTCTAGACATCATACTTCTCTGCATTGTCTCTTTATATCTCTCCACAGTACACCACTATTGGTCTTGAAAAAGGTTTTATATTTTATGCCTACGGAGAAAGGTCGCTATCGTTATGCTGGGCAGTGGAAGCATGGGAGGATGCATGGATGTGGTGTATATGAAGTTAATGAGCATATCTTATATGTAGGTGCATGGATTAGACAAAATAAAATGGGACCTACTTCAATGTGGGCTCACCAATGTGGGCTTACTGATGCACTGACCTTGGCTAGGACCAAATCCTTCCCCGCAAGGATAACCAGCCGGTCACTGCACCCCACGTGTATATACAAAACATACAACCATGGCACCATCAATGTATGATCATGGCCAGGAACAAATCCTTCCCCGTAAGGATGACCAGTCATACATCCCCATGGGTATCCATGTATATCCACATCACATAATGACAACCATGGGCACCATCAATGCATGATCATGGCTAGGAATAAATCCTTCCCCGTAAGGATGACCAATCATGCACCCCATGAGTATCAGTGTACATACACATCACCTCTTCTCGATATCATCATCATATATATCAGATTCATCTTATTTCAACATTATCCTCATAAACATCAACTTCATCTCATTTCAACATCAACATCCATTTCATCATCATCTCAATTAAACATCATAAATCACATCATCATTATATCATTTATACATCATGAAACACATCATCATTATCTCATTCAACCATCACCAACACGTCAATAACATCTCAATTTCAATATCATCAACAACATCAACATCATTTTATTTCAATATCATCATCATAAACATCAATATTCAACATCATCTCATTCATTCACAATCCACATTTCAACATTATCAATGACATCAATATAACCTCATCCATCCACAATCCATATTACTACGAGACTGGTATTTTAGGAAAATTCTAAATTAAAGAGGAGGATTACAATATAGAAAACACACTCTTATGCCCATTTAAAAATTTAATAAAGAATTAAATAGGAAAACATATTATAAAATTTTTGGCAGAGTTTCCTCTGTAATTAAGACTTTTTCCAAAAATCCAACCAATTACAACAACAATATCATTCATAGTTTTATCCATTCATAACAAATTCATCGCATCCCATTAGTTAAAAACACAGTTTTTCTCGAACGAGCACACAATAGTAACAAGCATACATCAATGATAGATATATCGCATCCCATAAGTTTAAAACATAATTTTTCTTGAAAACCAGCACACAACAGGGACAGACAGATATCCTCATAGTTGGACTCCTTGGCCCCCAACTATAACTAAATCATAAACTCCCTTTACCTAATTAAGAGTTCTCCCTGTTACAGCCTAGCGGCGTTGTTTCATGATTCTTCAAATACGCATGCCTGTCCGAACACAAAGCTCTATATAACAAATTGAAGATAATTTAGTATAGATTTCAAAGGTAAGGTCAAAATTAATATTTGGGGTCAAATACCCACTCAAATCAAAAAGGGGCTAAAAGGGTGTTTTGAGAGTTTACATCAAAAGACATCATTTTGAAATTCCGATTACACCAATGTGATCGGGGTTCAACAAGGATCACATAACTGACATGAATTTCATAAAAATGAGACTTTACATCTCATTTTCAAAAGGTTTTCAAAGGATGTCAAAAACTCCCAATAACGTTACCCAAAACCCAAGAGACACTAAGAGAAGCTTAAACTAGCTAGAAGAAGACAAAGGAAACTAAGATTACCTCAAGGAAACCAAGAAAGAAGGATTGGAGGCTCCATTCTCTTCCTAACTTTGAGATGAGTTTCGAAGATTCCACTCCGATTAAAGGGTTCCTCTCCATGCGGTGGTTCAACTGCAAGCGATGGTGGCTAGTGGTGGTCACCGGTGGTCGTGGGTGGTGGAGGAGGAGGGGAAGGGGGTTGGGTGCTGTTTTGGAGGAAGAAGGAAGCCATTTTCATGATTTGGAGGCTTCTGCATACTTTTAAAACTGCCTTGACTTGCCCAGGCTTGTCAAAAAGCCTTCTAAAATTCGTCTGGGTGAGCTGGTCGAATTTTAAAATTTATGGTTCAGTAAAAAATTATTATCTCACGCTATAGATGTTATTTCCACAATCCCGACGGTCAACTTCTGCATATGTAGGCTAGGAATGTACCTTTAAAATTTGAAGGTGATCCAACCGTGAACCAATCCATAATGATGATTTTACTAAAATAGATTTTTGGGTCAAACTCGAAATGACACAATTAAAATGCAGCTTAAACAACTCCACATAACTTGACATCTACACCAAGCAATTGCGCATGGATAATTCACATAACATTTCAATTAATCTAAATTAATCAAATAGTCAAATAATACAAGAAGTACATCAAACATCTATTTTCGGTTATCGAAATTTCAGGATGTTACAACTCTCCCACCCTTTTAGAAATTTCGTCTCCGAAATTTACCTGATTCAAACAAGGCTAGGTAGGTTTCTCACATCTGACTCTCTAGTTCCCATGTTGCATCTTCTCCTTATGTACCTCCCCAGATAACCTTGACCAAAGGAATTTCTTTCCCTCTTAAGTGCTTCATTCGTCGATCTTCAATTATCAAAGGCAATGTTTCATATGTCAAGTTTTCCTTTACTTGAACGTCATCTAACTCGACCACATGAGAAGGATCATGGACATACTTACGGAGTTGAGGCACATGAAAGACATTGTGAAGATTAGAAAGGGATGAAGGTAATGGAATTTGATATGCTACAGGGCCGGCTCTTTTGAGAACTTGGAAAGGACCAATAAAATGATGTGTGAGTTTTCAGGATTTCAATGCTCTATCAACCCCAGTCCTCGGAGTAACTCTCAAGAATACGTGATCACCAACCTCAAATGCTAGGTCTTTCATCCTCTTATCCTGATAACTCCTTTGTCAACTCTAAGCAATTTTCATTCTCTCTTGGATCAACTTGACCTTCTCAGTGGTTTGTTGTACCACTCCAGGTCCTAAAATTAGGTTCTCTCTAGGTTCTAACCAACACAAGGATGTCCTACACCTCCTACCATACAGAGCTTCGTAGGGAGCCATGCCAATGGTAGAATGAAAACTATTGTTAGAGGTGAACTCTATCAACAACAAAAAACTCTCCCAACTACCATTTTGTTCCAATACAAACACCCTCAAAAGGTTCTCTAGAGACTGAATGGCCCGTTCCGTCTGACCATCAGTTTGAAGGTGATATGTTGAACTTAACCTAAGCTTAGTTCCAACGCTTTGTTCAGACTCTCCCAAAATCTAGAGGTGAATCTAGGATCTTTGTTAGATACTATGCTAGACGGCACACCGTGTAATCTGACAATCTCACTAATATATAGGGAGGTCAACTTCTCTAAGGAAAACCTGATATTAATGGGGATAAAGTGAGTATATTTGGTCAATCTGTCAACAGTAACCTAGATAGAATCTAAACCTCTCAGGATTCTAGGCAATCTTACAACAAAATCCATAGAGATATTGTCCCACTTCCACTAGGGTATATGTAAGGGTTGCAACTTACTTGAGGGTCTCTAGTGTTCTATCTTAGCCTTCTGATAGACTAAACATGCATATACAAACTCACTAACCTCGTTCTTCATGTTTGGCCACCAAAACATTATCTTGAGATTCTGATACATCCTGGTAGCACCAGGGTGGATGCTCAAACTGCTCCTATGTCCTTCCTCTAAGATGATCTTCCTAAGCTCAGGTACATTAGGGACACAGATTCTATCTTGAAGTCTCAAGACTCCATCTGATCCCACATTGAAACTACTACTTCTCCCTGACGCTATGACTTCTAACGAGTCCTAAGAAAAAGAATCAGACTTTTGGTCCTCTCTGATCTCCCCTAACAAACCACTAGTAATCCTCAAAGCTCCTAGTCTCACACTATTAGGGGCAACCTTACATGCAAGGCTAATGTCTCTAAACTATTCTAAGAGATCCAATTACCCAACCATTAAAGTAGATACATGCAAGAATTTCCTATTCAAAGCATCAACCACTACATTGACTTTGCCAGGATGATAACTAAGCTCAAAATCATAGTCCTTAAGAAACTCTAACCATCTCCTCTGACGCATGTTCAACCCTCTCTGACTAAATAGATATTTAAGGCTTTTATGATCACTAAACACTTCAAACTTAGAGCCAAAAAGATAGTGCCTCAATATCTTAAGAGCAAACACTACAGCAACTAACTCAAATTCATGGGTAGAATAATTCCTTTCATGCGTCTTGAGTTGTCTAGAAGCATAGGCCCCTACTTGTCCATTTTGCATCAACACTCCTCCCAACCCCATCTTTGATGCATCACAATACACCTCGAAGGGTTCTCTTGGGTTAGGCAAAACTAACACAAGCGCAGTCGTCAGCTTTTCCGAAAGAATTTGGAAACTATGCTCACACTGGGCATCCCACACAAAATCTTGACCCTTACGAGTCAGCTTTATCAACGATAAGGATAACTTAGAGAAACCTTCTATGAATCTCCGGTAGTATCCCGCTAAACCCAGAAAACTCCTAATCTCGAACGTTGACTTAGGACTTTCCCACTTAAGAACCGCTTTTACCTTAGAAGGATCTACAACTGTAACACCTTGGGATATCACATGTCCTAGGAAAGTCACTTTCTCTAACCAAAACTCACACTTTGACAACTTAGCATAAAGGTGTTGATCCTTAAGGGTTTGCAACACAATCCTCAATGCTCCTCATGCTCCTCTTTAGTCTTAGAGTATACCAAAATATCATCTATGAATACTACCACAAAATTATCGAGATAGGGGTGAAAGATCCTATTCATGTAATCCATAAACACACCAGGGGCATTAGTCACATCGAAGGGCATAACTCAATACTCGTAATGACCATAACGGGTCCTAAAAGTAGTCTTCGAAATATCCTCAGACTTCACTCGAATCTGATGGTAACTCGACCTAAGGTTTATCTTGCTAAACACACAAGCTCCTACCAGCTGATCCATAAGGTCATCTATTCTGGGTAAAGGATACTTGTTTTTAATCGTTACCTTATTCAACTAACGGTAATTTACACACAACCTCATGGTCCCATCTTTCTTCTTCACTAACAACACTGGTGCTCCTCATGGAGACACACTGGGTCTCACAAACTGCTTATCCAATAACTCTTCTAACTGTTCTTAAGCTCGGCTAACTCTATAGGAGACATCCTGTAAAGGGCTACGGATATGGATTTAGCACCAGGTACCAGATCTATAGAAAACTCTATCTCTTTTTCAGACGATAAACTGGATATATCCTCAGGAAACACTTTTGGAAACTCTCTGGCAACAGGGAGGTCACCTTGAGAAACCTTAGTCTTACTTCCAAGTTAGACAAGATTATGTATACTTGAGCATTTTCATTCAAAGATGTCACAATTTGATTGACAGAGATAAACATCCCACTATTACTCACCTCAGGATCACCAAACACCACAGTTTTATCAAAACAAATTAACAAAACATGGTTGGAAGATAACCAGTCCATATCCAGAATAACACCAATTTGGCTGAGAGGGAAACAAACGAGATCAATAAAGAATTTTCTATCAGAAATATCTACAAGACAATTGAAACACACATCAGAAGTTAAAACAGAACCACTAGTTGGGGTCTCTACCACAAGATCATCACTCAAAGAAGATACATAAAGCTTAAGTTTCTCCATACACAAGCAAGATGTAAACGAATGGGTTGCACCAAAATACAAAAGCACAAGTAACGAAATTCCATATCTTCCACATGTTAACTAGTAGTGGGAACTGACGAACACCTTAATAATTAATAGCTTGCTTCACATCAGGTCGCAAGCCATTTAAAAATTTCACACATTTTGAGCTTTCCCCATCTCTTCCTTGTTTCTAACATCTTCAGGAAAGTATTTCTCCATAAATACCCTCTTAAAGGTTCCCCAGGTCACGGTTTGACCTTCAGTGTAACACCCTCATATTTTCATATACATGTAAATTTTCGGTAAGTAAGTATTCCTAGATAGAATGACGAAAATACCCTTGAACATATTGAAAATGACACAAATGTCCCTTATGAAAAAGACACAAATGCCCCTGGACTTTTTCAAAATGACCAAAATACCCTTTGGCCCTGATAAAGCCATAGAGCCTCAGTAAGGCTATAAACACCTGACAAGAATACAATATACTCCTAGATAATGAATTATTGACATTATTCATAAGGAAAAACCATGAAATAGAATTTTTAGAAATTTTGGAAAATATTTCAAAAAGGATTTAATTTAAAATAACATGAGTTTCACAAAAGCACAGAAAAAGGAAGATGTGATCTGTGGAATTTTCTTTTAATTATGGGAGGAATGAATTCTTTAATAAAGTAGTCTAGATATTTTAATTAAAAACAAAATGAACCAATGAAAAAATTAGATAAAAATATTGAAAGAAAGTTATGTGACATTTTAAGAATGTTGTCACACTTAAGTTAGTTCCAAAAGATTTCTAGGATTTTACTTCTATAAAACCAGTAACGATTAAGCTTCCATAAATATTTAGATTCAAGGCATAAATTAATTTCAACAAAGCATTAAAATCTCTAAAAATCCTAGCCATCCAAGCCATCCATGTGAAACTTGTAAAATTGCAACATATTTGCTCTAAAAATTCAATATGGCCATGGAACTACAAGAAGAAGGAAGAAAGCTTTAGAAAACTCAAGAACAAAGACACTTGTACGGTTAAGAAGCCATGTAACATGCCATTGGACCATTTGGAA
>PYAF01002209.1:23525-35513 GCA_007407185.1 Glycine tomentella | reverse complement strand
CCTGTTATCTGTCTGTATTATGTTTGATTTGATAAACTGGATCAGCAGGGGCTTGATTTTATGGTTCTGTTATGTGTTTCCATACATAATGTATCAAGGAAACGATCCTATGTTTCCGCTGAATTGATTAAATTGATATTTTTATACGCTAATCTGATATTATTAATGATAACACGTCGGAGGCCTACGGGGTGTTACAGAATTCATTTTGGAAAAGGGTTGTGTTTTGTTATCAACTCTTTCTTAATTGGTTCCTTGATTCTTTTTGGTTCATAAAAGGATGGATTTCAATTATTATAAAAATATAAAAAAAAAACAAATCCTATTTTTAAAATATGAAAAATTAAACTAATTTTAATGGAAAAAAGCTAAAAGAATTAAAATACATTTTACCCTCTTTTATTTGTTGTATACTTATACGCCTCTTGTATTTACGAGCAAAGAGCAATTTACAATTGTACGAAATAGTATAACTGATGTACGATATGTAGGAACAAATTTTTAATAATTAATTAATTAAATAAATAATAACATGTACGGTATGTAGCAATTCATTTGATAGCTTATAAGAGACATTGTTGTCGGCTCAAAAGTCGGATCTTACTGTGTATTCTTCCTTTTGATGAGTTTTGTACTATTTTCATCACTTTTCCTCTATTTTCTTTTATTTTTTCTTTTTCTTTTTCATATTCTGTTTTTTTTTATACACTAATTTTTCATTGGCCACTAGTAACACGCTTGGGTTGGTACCAAACGAGTGACACGCACGGACAAAGACAGCATGTGGATGATGCTTGTATTGTATGGGGCAATGGGATACAGCTAGCTCACCTGCCAAACAAGTCCCTTATCGGGATACATAATCTTTGGCGGCCTGTGGTTGACGATATCGTTAGTTTGATAAAAATACCGTAGCTTTCTCCTCCACTTTCCTCATTTATATGTAGGGCTATTCACGGATTGGTTACGATCAGTTTTGGTCAAATTTAAGACCTAACTCAATTAAATTTGATCGGTTTGATTCAATTTTAAAAAAAAAAAAATTGAAATCCAACCCAACCCAACTCGTTAATGAATAGTTCGGTTCGGATCACTAGGTTACTCATTTAATTTTTTTTTAGAACTACTATTTTATATCACGATTCTTTCAAATATCTCATACAATTAACACAATATTATCAAATGTATGAAAATAGTAAAATTGATTCATTTAATACAATAAGATAATATTATAAAATAGACTTATAATATAAATTTAAACAAAAAATTTGTGAACAATATTTATTATAATAGTCTGAATCACAACTGTTTCTTACAAATCAAATTTTGTTATAACCAATTTTGTTGCGACCATATTTGCTTAAACAAACAAATAAACAAAATATGATTCATTAATATTATAAACATGGTAAACAAAATATGAAAATAAAAGGTGAAATAAATAACAATATACCTGAAAGTAATACATTAAGAAGTTTCAGCACTTGCAGTTTCAACACTTGGAGACCCAAAAATTTAAACATGTCTCAATTCATCAAGAACATAGACAAAACTGGTATCCTAGTTCTCAGCTGCGACTTTTTCCAAAGTTAAGAAGAAGAATACAATAAAATAGTTACATTTACGCTTATATTCCTTAGGCAAATAGGTACCTTTAAATCCTGATTGAGAGTTGAAGAATCAAACTTGTCAAATGCTTCTATATGATCTCACAACAATTCTCTCAATGATGCAAACATAAACTCTCTAATACTCTAATATTATTTGGAATAGAATGCACACATGAACACCAAAATATGTTTCTACTTATATTAATTTAAAGATATGATTTTAACCAATTTTTGAATGCAATCCTAAATATATTCTATCATATTATCCAATGCAATCTTAAAGATATTCTATTATATTATGCAATGCAATCTTAAAAATATTTTATCCTATTTTTTAATGCAATATTAAAAAATATCCTATTTTATTTTTAAATGCAATCTTAAACATTTACAATATCATACCTTTTTTATTGTCAAATTATTTTTTTAATTTTTAATATATATATAAATAATAAAATTTATTTTATTATTACGAGTTCACGGATCGGATCATCAAATTAACATATCTATAAATCTAAACCCATGACTCAACCTGTACATGAACGGTTTTGATCGATTCAGTTTGGTTTGACCCAAATATATAAATGACCCAACCCAAACTGTTCAAATCGGTTCGGATCGTTTCAAGTTCACGGGTTCAAAATTTAATCAAAAAATAAATAAAATCTATTAAAAATTATTTTCATCAAATATGAAACTCAAATAATTTAACTTTAACTAGAACATGTTAACTGTAACACCCCAATAATTCCAGGCATATTAAATGTGTAGTTTACACAATAAGTAGCAATATGCCTATAAAATTACAAGAATACCCTTGGAAGAATAATTACCAAAATGTCCTTAGATAATTTCAGAAATGACAGATAGGTCCCTGAAGCACTAAAAGACCAAAATACCCCTAGACATTTTTGAAAATGACCAATATATCCTAGATATTTTAGTAAGATATGTCTAGGAAAATTATATAAATGTCTCTGAACAAATTGGATAGTTACCATTAAATCCTGAAGGTGGTAAATGACCAAAATGCCCTTAGGTCAAAACTGACCAAGATGACTTTAGAAAATTATGGGAACCTGAGTATTGGATAAAATGCCTTTAGACAACAAATTATCAACATGTTTGGTGACAGAAAACCCTAAATTATGATTTCTAGGAATTTTGGAAGATATTTTGAAAAGAGCTCAATCTAGACAACCTCAGGTATCAGAAAATTATAGGAAGAAGATGAATGCAACCTACGGAGTTGTCTCTTAATTATAGGATAAATAGACTTCCTTAACAATTTAGTTTAGTAATTTTATTAATTAAAAGCAAATGGGCCAATAAGAATTTAGTTAAAGCCTTGAAAAAGTTAAATAACATCCTAGAGATGTTACTAAGACTTCAGTTAGTCTTTAAATAATTTTAGAAGATTTCTTCATAAGAGAACATTTGGAATTAGGCATTCACAAATAATAGAAACACTTTTATTCAAAATATATTAGTAAATAATAAAAACAAACAAAGAAAAATAACTAGGATAAGCTAAGTCCACAGTTTGGAAAAGAAAAGTGGTCAAGAATGTATCTAAAACACTAGAGAACCGTATGGTATTAAAAACAAGGAAAAAGTTTGAAGTCAAGTCAAAAAATGAGGCCATTGGTTGGAAGAAAAATCAAAACATTTATCATTGGTCCATTTGGAGTCAAAAAGTAGTCAACATGGCTTAAGATGTTGTCTTAACTAGTAAATAACTCAAGAAGACTCTCCTAGACTTGAAAGGCATGGTGCAAATGAAAACCAAGTGGGAAAGCTTTAGGAAAGGACAAAACATGATTACATGGAATGTTGAAAAGTCCAAACTCATTTTAATTGGTTGATGCCTAAGATATTTAAGACAAATAAAGTATAGCAACATGAATACCAACCGTAGAAGCCAAAATCAAATAGAATTGTCCACACAAATGCAAGTAGCACGTGAAGATGGATGTAGAAGCAAAGAGGCGGTGGAAGTCTCAAGAAGTAGTCCACTTGGAAGCCAAGAAGTAAATAGCCAATGAAAGCACACCTAGCCTTGGATATTTTCAAGTTTAATTATCCTATAAAAAGGCATAAGGACCGAAATTTTGGGGCTGTCCAAAAGAAAAATAACGTGCAGCCTAGCCTTTCAAAACAAAATTAACACATTTGCAAACCAAAATCAAAGAATAGCCGTGCCATTACTCCTTGTATCCTTCTTGCTTTGACCTTGTTATTACCTTGCTATCACTTTCAAATTATTCCTTCTACCTAAAAAGAAGAAAACCAAGACCACTATCTCTAGTAAGCTCACGTTGGAAGCTTGAAGTTTTGGAGAGAAGCTAATTAAGTTTTAAACAAAGGAAGCAAAGGTATGGGGAGTTTATGATATTCAAAGTTTGAATAAGATTCTTATATGGTTTTGAAATTAAAATGAGATAATAAACTATGTTGCTATAATTTGGATGATGGGCTGAAATCCTTCTATGTTTCCTTAAGTATCTATTTCTAATTTGATGATAAACTTGGTTGGAAACATGTTTTATTCCTAGAAGTATGTTGACTTTATAAAAATTAAACCTTGTATACAAGATGTTTGATGAAATGCCTCAAAGAACCCAAGAATTGCTACATGAAGGGTAGGTGATTAATTAGTATTAATCTTAGTCTTAGAAATAATTATTGATTAAATAAACTAAAAACTAACCTAACCAATGAAATTTAAAGTGATTTACAACTATTTATTTGATAACTATTTGAAAAGTGGTTTAGAATTGTTTAATAGAATATGTCCCTAAGCCTTGATGTGGCCGAAATTTTCTATGTTTCCTTAAGTGTATATATGTTGTTTTGATGCTAGAAATTGGTGGAGAACATGTTGATTTATTCTTGGAAATATGTTGAACTTCATAAGAATTAAAGTTTAAGTAGCTTTCTTTGTATTCTATGGATTCAAGGTTGCACACCATGTGTTTGATAATTTGTCACAATGAATGAAATACGTTTAAAAGGTGTTTGTTTGAATCTTTATTGTTGGTTTGATGCTTTACTGTTGGATTTGAAGTGTGTTTGCATGACTGAGTGTTTAAAACAAAAGTTGTATGTTATTTCATGTGTTGCTGAGTGTTTTCTATAAAAGGCCACCAAGTGTTTGATGAATTGACTTTAAGAGATAAAATTGCTTTAAGTAAATGAAATAATTAAGTTTTAATAAATTATGAATTGTTCTAAAAACTGTATGGAGTAGACTATGGTTGTATGACTTTATGACCTATCTGAGAAGAATTTAAAAAATTGAACTATGGCTATATGCTTGGGCTGTGGTGAAAAGCTTTATGTGATGATTGAAATAAGCTTTAATTGTGATTTAAAAAGCCTATGCCATAAGTTGAGTTTGGAGGTATATGTGATTTGAGAAGAAGAATAATGATTAAAGATGTGATAAAAGTAGATCCTTCATGCATTGTCATATGCATATGCCTGGCGGGGGTTAATCCGTGGAGATGTGTGTCAGATAGTTAGAGGAACTGAGTATGAGCGTTCAGACAATGAGGAGTCTGAGCTGGGGGGTGCTTCGGCAGTGGCGAACTCATGCCACCCATGATGATCACATGTAGTGTGGGTGACTTTCCTGGGCATCACTGTGACACCCTGACTGATCATGCAAGTTCTGGACCAGTGATTGGGGCTATCTAACTGTGGCCACTGATGATGATTTAATGATAACCTGAGATCTCAGTCATGCATCATATAAAAAGATGAACATGCATTTCATACATCACATGAGGGATATGCGTATGTTGTTCTGTACACTGTATAAGTTATATGGTCTTTTTATAATTAAGATTTTATCCATCTGTGCTTATATATATATATATATATATATATATATATATTATTCAAACTATGTTTGTCATAAACTTACCCGAGTTGTGCCTGTGGTTGACACCTGTGATGACCCCAATTCATTTGGGCGAGCAGAGGAACAGGAAAGCATGAGCTGTAGATGAAGATTGTTGAAGAAGTTTTGATGAACTGTTTGCTGTAATTTGTAATTTCATATGGCATGAAATTTGTAATAGACGGTCTATGTATTATTTTGGATGACTGACTTTGGACTGTATCATGAATTGTATTCTTATTATATGAACCGTAGTGAGGAAAATCGTTTACGCGATTTACGAATCATAAAATTAGCAAGGCAAAAAGAATTTTCGTGAAAAATTTACAACTAAGATCATTTTAATACAAAGTGGACACGAGTTTTAAATAAAAAATCAATCAAGTACGAGAGAGTTAAGAGAGGCGTTATATTAACCTATTATCCTTTATCACTTGGTTTATATATGCTATTAGTCTAATTCTTACCAACCCCTTCACATGTCTTCGAATGTTTAAGACTAATACAAATTAAGTTACAAATTCCTTCTTTATAGCTCATTAGTAGTAATAAATTATAAGTTTAACGCATACACACTAATGATATAAAATAATTTACATTATCATCTAATCATAAATCATCATTTAAATTAGTTTAAGATAATTATTTTAAAAATCAACCAATTTACTATATATAATATGTTATAATTGAATATATGTGTAAAACTATGTATTATTTTTTCCTTCAAATTTTTTAAAAGATTCAATTAACTAATTTATTAGAATTAAGAAAAACTAATTAATTTAATTAGTAGCATTAAAATTTTTCCTAAACTATGTATTTGTTTTAAAATTATTCCTAATATTAATAACACATATTTATATTCTTTTTTAAGGTTAATAACAATTGTAATTTTGCCAATAGTCGGGGTTCCTTAATTTTCTTATTTCCCCATAAAGGAAATAAGGTATTAAATAGTATTCACTTAATATCTGTCTTTATTAATATATTTATTATTTTAATTATTATTGATTATGTGATGTTGTAAATCCTTTGATATCATGTTTAATTCTTACGAATAAAAAAAATATCTTTGAACAAGATAAAGTTAGATCCAATTAATTAATTTATCAGAATTAAGAAAATTAATTAATTTGATTAATAAATTAAGTTTATCATTTTTTTAAAACTACCCTTAATATTAATGAGGCATATTTTTATTTTTTTCAAATGTTATTATTCATTTTAATTTCTTTAATATTTATCATCTTTAATATATTTGTTTTTTAATTTTTATTTATCGTACGTGAATAGTCAAAATAAGATTCATATACAAGACAAAGTTAAACTTTGAAAGAGTCTGTCTAAGACAATTAATGTAATTCATTTACTCCCTTTTTCTCATAGCTGTCATTCTCCTGGTTTCTTTCTTTCTTTTACAGAAAGTTAATTAACAGATGAGAGAGAATTCTAGGTTTACAAAACTAATATTATTAATCCTAAAAGTTAAAATGATATTTATTAGGAATATAAGTAAAAAAAAAACAATTAATATTATCTTAAAAAACTAAAATCACAGTTATTTTAAAACTTATTTTTTCTTCTTACATAACAAAACAAAATAAATACTATCGATTGAACTAAAAAAACTCATAATTAAACATTTTATAAAAAAATAATTAACTCACGAAACATTATGTATTAAATCTGGTAAAAAAAGACTAAACATTGTCTCTAATTTGGGTCTTATAAAAAAACATCAGAGGGAGTATAATTTAAATTCTTATTTATTTAAACTATAATAGCTATTAAATAGTAGGAATATTATGGAGAAAAAATAATTAATTAAAATTTGATATTCTAAAACGTGAATTTAGGGATATAAAAAGAAAACTTAATATATCTAAACATGTAAAAAAGAACTAGTATTACTTTTCCACCCCTGATATTCTAAAAGAATTTACTCTTATCTTCCGCAAACAGAGAATAGGGGGGCTCGTTCTTCAGCCAAGGAAATATACCAAATAAATGCCTTTGAAGTCAAAAACCTCTTTTTACAAAGAAACTTTGAAACCGTATTAGTGCAGTCAGCATTTCACTCATTCACATTTCACACTATCAAAGAATTATAACCTTTCCACATTCACATAATCAAAGAATTATAATCATTATCTAATGGGTTTAATTCAATTGGTAATACACATAAATTTGTGAACAATAAAATAGACTCTTGTAAAAATACTTTGACGTACAACATGAGAGCCTAAGATTCTAATTAAGGTAATACTAAACCAAAAAAACAGAATTATAACCATTGAGAAGAATGAAGGGCAGAGATATGAAATGCATGTTTTACATGCTTTAAATATGATTCATGGAGATAAAATACCAGTTATTAAATCTTTATTCAATAATTTCGATTTACTGATTGCATAAATGCCTGAGTACAAAACTAGGAGCTTCCACAGGAAATAAAATGGAAAATGGTTTGTGCATTTTATATATCCAACATAACAATGAACGAAATTCACCCATATTTGCAATCAAAATAGAGAGTTGATATGGTACCCAACAAAATTTAAGGATTTTGGTATAACTGTTTTTTTTACTAAAGTTGAATGAGTTTGAACACAACAAATAAGAGAGGGGAAAGAGCAAGGGAGAGAGCATTTTCAACAATAGTACCAAAACCTTTAAATTTCCAAGGATACCATAGAATTTTTCATAAAGATAATAGAATTCAAGTTTGATAGACTTCTACACACTCAGAACTTTCATGATAATAGAAATTGAAAAACCCTTGGACGGCTCTAATAGCACAAGGAAAACCAAGGCATCCACTCTTAACCTCTCATTGATCTTCCATCTCCCTAAAGAAACAAATAAATTAAAACAAAACAACTCCCCCAGGAACTAGTTTTTTCCTGAGATCTCACAAAACTGTAGCAGCATTTTTAAGCAATAACACAAAACTTGTAATGTTGTAATAGTACTCTCTAGGATAGAACTCATTCCTATGTAGCTACAAAATCTATACGCAAGGTATATTGAGGGGTTCTTCAATCCAACCAGCAAACTCATCAGCGCCAAAGTCATCAAAATCGTAATCAGGAAGCTTGCTAGGCTCATTATCATCAAAACCGCAAATGTGAATGTCTTCCAGGGCAGCAAAATCATCATCAAAGCCATGTTCATCATCAAATCCATATTCGAAACTGTCAAATGCCAACAAATCCAATTCAAACTCAGACGGAGGAGCAGCAGCAACAACAGCACACGGGGATGGTACATTCAGCATACTCAAGTCTGGGATTTCCAGCTCGGCAAATTCAGCCACCAAACTTTTAGTCTCAGCAACTTCAGCCTCCAACCCTTTAGTCTCAACAATTTCATTGCTTGAAACCTTACCAATCCCAATCAAATCGGAAGCAGATGTATCCAATTCAAGCACAGAAGATGGTGATGTGTGTGACAACACACTCTCTGATTCATCCATAGAAGCAGACTTGGAGTCTGATACAGAACCTGCAGCAGAAGAAACACAATAGTTTGAACTGTTACTTTCAGGGGCAGCCACAGTTTCAGTTTCAGCATAAGCAACAAGATTGTTGTTGCTAATGTTGTCGCTGCTTCCATTGTTGCTCTTCTCATCAGATAGAGCCTTGGCCATGACCTCAAACTCAAGCCTTCTGGTCTCATAGGCTTGAGAAGCCTCTTCTGCAGTGCTGAAAGTGCCCAACCAGATTCGCACGCCCTTGAAAGGGTCACGAATCTCCGCGGCCCATTTGCCCCATTTCCGCATCCGAACACCTTTGAATTTCCCACAAGATTGCCTCTTCACGGAGGGGGTTTTCGCCAAAACCCTCTTCGTCTTGTTCAATTCATCATTATTTGTGCTCTCAGTACTAGTTTCATCTCCAACCACAGGGTTAACCGGAACAGGTGGAAGAGCAATCTCAACCACACTTCTCTTCATCTTCCTAACATTCCCAAAATACTCATCCTCATCAGATGAAGAGTCAGTAGCATCAGGATCATCGCAAATGATGCGCAGTTTCCTCTTCATTTTCGAGTCATGAATCGGATTTCGCTTGTGTTTCATTTTTTTCGTCCTAGGAGTCGATTGATTAAGAGGCTCCACCATGGTAAAAAAAATTGGGTCAAAACCCCTCAAAATACCCAGAAAAATTGTTCAACAAAACAAAATCAATATTTTTTTAATAAACCAAAAAAAAAATCCCTCATAATTTCAAGAATATCAAGTGAGATCCACTCTCAAAAGGAGGAAGAAAGTTGAGAATTTTTTTATCTGAAAGCCTCCATAGCAAACCAGAATTCCATAACATGTCCTGCAAAAATAAAACAAAATAAAAACACAACCCGAGAAAAAAAAATTACAAACTCCAACATCAAATCCAAAATATGAACAACAAATAGCTTGCAGCACAAAAATCCAACATACCTTTTTGACCTCAAATTCATCGAAACAGCAGAATTCAACACCAACCAGAGTAGCATGCAGCAAACACAAGCGTAACCGAACCCGAGCTTCAACAAAGCTCCAATCACTACTTCCAAATAAAACCAAGACGACATAAATCTCCTGTTCGTCCTCCTTCAATGGATTCGTCACAGAAATCCCAACAAAAAACACACACACACACTACTCTCCCTCTGACCAAAAAGAGAGAAACCAAAAGAGATAGAGTTACAAAGTATATATAGAGACACAACAACACGATAACTTTTTTGAGATGAAAAGATTACAAATCTATGGCCAAGATTTTTCTGTCCCAAAATATATTTTTTTATGACCGATCTATCACGTGTGTCTGGGCTAACAGAAAAAACAAAAGAAAAGAAAAAAAGTGGCTACCTTGGTAGACGGATTGAAACAGACTCAAATCTCTATAAAACCATTAACCCCAATTGCTTTAATAAAAAAATAAACACCCTTTTGTTTAATGTTTATGCCACGAGAATCGAAAACCCTTTTCAAGGTAAATTTTACCTTATGCTTGTTTGGTAACTGTGTGTATTCACTGTTATGGTGGCTGGTTTGGAACCTCTTTTTCTCTGCCCTGTCGCTTTCTCTGTTTTTCAGTGGTTTCACACTGAAAGACTCTTTCACTCTCTTCTGCTTATTCTTTCTCTCTCCTCTATTTTTCTACGGTTTCATGCGCCACGCACTCACCGTTTTCATTTTTCATCATCACTTTGTGTGATGAACGAATGTGTATTGTCCAACTGTCCTGTACATTTTTATGTTTTCTGTTTGACATATATTTGCTAAGTGTTTAATGACACAATAAATGTGTTCCTAAACTCATATTTTTCATTACATGCATGTATAACATTAATTTTTATTAATTGTTTTATCTTTTAAAATAATAATGACAGAAAATAACAGTTGATATTTCAACACACTTAATATTAATTATTAATATTTTTTACTACTTCTAATGTTTATTATAAGATCTACTCTCTTAGTTTCATTATAATTGAATTCTAAATTACTTTATACAGACAAGAAAATTAATAAATAAATGGGAAAATAACAATTTTATAAAATTAATATCATCATTAACTCATTTTTTTTCTGTAAATCATACAATTAATAATATAAAGAATATAAGTAGAAAATATAATTGATGTTACATTGAAAAATTAAAATAATAATTATTTTAAGATATTTTATTTGTACCACGGTTATTATGTGACAAAGGGAGTAATTACATTTGTCTTAAATTAGAATTTTAAAAAAAAAACTACCATTGTGAACAAAACTTAAAATATGTTTTGTAAGTCTATTAAGTATGGTTAATCATTCCTATTTATAAGACCTAAATTTGAATTAGTGTTTTTTCCTTTTTATAAGACTCAATCTATAATATTTCTTGTATTAATTATTTTTAGATTAGAAATATCCCTTATTAAAATAAGAGAAAATATATTCACAAACAATTAGAAGAAGTGAGAGTATTAATGACAAAAATAATTTTAAAAAAGTTACAAATTTTATACAAATTTATTGTTATCAACCAAACTAACAACTTTTCTTAATCTTGATGAATTAGGTAATTATGTCTTAAAATGGAGAGAGTAACACTTTTGAAAAAATCTTGCTCTTGTGTCGTTAAGGGACAAATGATAGTCGTTTTCGAATATCACAATTCACCTCTTTTTTTTTTTTTTGTGATTTTTGCCTTTAAATACAAATAATACAAATTTTCAAATCTATCCATATCAAAAGGCAAAATTGAAATTAATCTTAATGCCATCCAAAGACTAAAATTAATGTACTCTTCCAACTAATTATTGAACAAAAAGAAATCACTTTAATTAAGAGTATTTTGTGAAAAATAATTAATACATAAAAAAATTAGATTAGATCTCATAATAAGGATCAATCATGCTTTTAATTTAGATCTTATTATAAAGATGAAAAGGAGTATTACTGATCTAGAATATTAGTTTCTCTTTAAAATGAATTAC
>PYAF01002209.1:11673-23425 GCA_007407185.1 Glycine tomentella | reverse complement strand
GAAGAAGGGAAATAAAAATAATAATTTTAAATTTTTTTAAACTAATAAATAATTTTATAAAAGTCTTTATTTATTAAATATATTTTTATTTGAGGTTGGATACTTAAATAATTAAAAAAATCAGCTCCCCATTTGATGAATTCCTGAATCCGTCCCTGAATAAAACAGTCAATTAAACACATTGGAAAACAAAGACATCATTTCAAAAAGGCAAAATAATGATTAATGCACATTTTTCTCAACACATTTTTTGGTAGTATGAAGTTGAATATGAATTTTTATTACGCTAAATCAAACAAACACATTGTATAAGTAACTCATTTTAAAGAGTGAAACAAACACATTATTGTTAATTCAATTTAAAATGTCAGTTACATGAATTAATTATTAACAAAAATGTCCTTAAATAAAATCATTTCTCTTATTAGTTCAGTTAATAGTTTGTAGAATACATTAATTTTAGTTTTTGCATGGCATTAAGTTTAATTTTAACTCTTGATATGTAGAGACATTGGGAAACTATATTATTTTGTAAATTCCCTTACACAACTTATCTCTTTTCCAAACATGAAACATAAATATTGGTAAGTTTTCTTTATATAGGTCATTTGAGAGAAGAAAAAATTATTGTCACGGGTCTATAATGTTAAAAAACATATTTTTTAAAAAAAATCAAGAAAATTTTAACTAACGTTTTCTTATTTAATGTTATTATCTTCTAAAATATTCTTCATTTAATTGAGATACTAGTTTTAATGTTTCTTTCTTATCCTTGATATTAAGTTCTAATGAATAGTAAGTTGAAAAATTACTTTTTAATTAAAAAGTAATTAAACAAGAATTAATGTAGTGAGATATAGATTGACGGAAGGTATGTCTTACGACAGAATAAAGAAAAACTATAAGTTTAGTGGAGGGTTAGACTCATTATTATCTTTATGTTCCATACGATCCCTTTTTAGTTTTTTCCTCTTCTTTTTTTCCCTTTTTCTTTCGTCCTTCTTTTTTTACTTTTTTTCCAACTTCCTTGTATCCAACCTCAAATAAAAATATATTAAATAAATAAAGACTTTTATAATTATTTATTAGTTTAAAAAATTTAAAATTATTATTTTTATTTCAAATGATAAAGAAAGAAACACATGTATTTATATTAATTTTTTATTTCAAGTTTTGGAAGACTTTTTTGGTTTTTCAAGTTCAATAACAAAAAAACAAAATGCACAACAATAATCTCACAATAAAAAAGAGAAACGAACTCACTAAATATAATAATAACTAAAAGTTATCAAATTTAATAACAATTATAATATATATATATATATATAATATGTTTATAATATAATGTTAATAATAATTAATGTCACTAATTAGATATATAGATAAATAGATAAATGAGATTTACAATAATACACAAAATATAGTTAGCCTAAGTAATACAAATTGATGAAAAGTCATTGAGATATATTTTTTTTATCATATCTATAAATTACTTGCACACACACACACACACACACACACACACACACACACATATATATATATATATACACCTCTGAGTCCAACATTCTATTTTCCAATCTTTTGTAATCTCTTTTGAGAAATAAATAAAATCTTATTTTCTCATATTGCATGTTTCGCTTCTGTAATTGAATTTTTTTTTTCTCTTCTTATCCACTCCCTCCCATCCTGATGGCTTGTCGCGCTTGAGAGTTTTACTTAATTTATGTTATAATATTATATTGTTGTTTTGTTGTTCTGGTAGCTATGTGAATTCCGTATTCTATTCCTGCTTCTCATTTAAGTTCTTGTCTTTTTAGTCCCTTCTCCATCTTCGCTTCCACCCCATATGATATCAGATCCTGATGGGGAAGTAGGAGTATATGGCTAGATCTGGTGTATCTTTTATCTTTCTGAACTATATTCCAGATATGTAGTTTCTACAAATTTCTGTTATGTTTTGTAAATGCTTTAAAACGTTTTATGTCTTAACTAGTTAGCATGATAAGCGGAGAAAGTTTTGATCTGGTGTTGCTGGGGTAGTAAGTCCCGTTGAGTTAAGGTCAGTAAATCCTACAAATTATTTTAATGCAAGATCTGAGCTTTTGTCTGAAATTCATTGGCTTTAGTTAAGAGATAAAATAAAAGTGTGGAATATAGTTCAATAGGTAAATCTTAACCCAGGTCTATCTTAATATTCTTAAAGAACCAAAGGATGGCAATGATATCAGGGGACTAATTTTATGATATTTTCCTTATGTCTCTCTTTCGCACTTTCTTTTCTCGTCTTTCTTTCAAATCCTCCCAACCCTCATCTTCCTCTTTTAATCCTTCCCAAGCTGAGAATGCTTTAAACAAATCAAACTGTAATATTTTCAAAGAAGAAATTTCTTTTGAAGATATTAATCAATATTTGGATGACTGGAAGATCCCCAGGATTCTGAAAAACGAACTTTATAAACAAGACGGAAAATATTTTCGTAAATTTGATTTCATTATTCAGACTGTTGAGACTAATATACGTCTTAAATCTGATTTTGATGAAATTAAACTTCTTTCAAAACAGCTCTTTAAAACCTCAAACCACACCTAGCTTCGAATCTGTTAAGCAATATGACTCTGGAAGGGTAGAGATCACCTTTAATAGGTTCAATTCCTTCAACACGGCTAAGTCATTTTTCACTAGAGATTCTAGATCTGAAATGTTTGGATCTGTTTTCTCTAGGAAATCCTTCTCTGCTGCTCCAAGTAGCAGTAGTAGAATCAAGCTTTAGGGTGTATAAACATTATCTTCCATTCCTCAACCTGTTTATCAGTAGGAGAATAACGAGGAAGAATCTAGGTCTATCCCCTCTCCTACCTTCTTATCTATGCAAGATTATGAAGTTATCCATGATTAATAAGACCTGCATAGATTATGAAGCCCTTAAGCTAGATTTCGACTCTGAGGATATGACTCCTCAAAGAGAGTGGTTTCTTAACCATTATAGGGATGATAGTAAAGACCAGATTAGGGAAGAGTATTATTCATTTCTTAATCTAATAAAATCTCAAATCTTTTTCTTTGATTGGTTTAAGTCTTATGCAGCTTACCATAAGATAGACTACCCTTTCTTAGAACCAAACACCATTAGTGTTATCACTAAGTATGATCTTAAGGATGGCCAGATTGTTAGATCTGAGTTCCCTCCGCCGACCAAGTTTATTCTTCCTAATGTTAGGAATGAAAAGCATGGTCACATCTATGCCTCACCCTTTAAGTCTAGGGATGAATCTGAACTATAACTCCTAAGGATATCAAGAACCTTATGGAGCAATCTAATTATACCAACAGATACCTCCAGTCCATAGGAGAAAAACCCAGCCATAGTTGTAAGGATTTTTTTTTATCGGCACTTAACCCCGCGCGATAGCGCGGGGATTCAGGTCAGAAAACCCTGCTAAGGGTGCGGCACCGGTGGCGCCAGGATTGGCGCTGATGGCGCCATATGTAATAACTCGAATTCGTAAGCGTATGTTTAAGCTTAGATTAAGCATGAATCGAAGTTTAAGGGTTAAGGAATATGAGCATGCCTTAGAACCCTGTGGAAAGAGGCTTAAAATGTAAGTTGTAAGGTGGTTCTGGCATATGGCGCGACCCACTTGGGGTGTGGCGCGACGCGCGCCATATGTGTAATACAGGGCAGATGGCTCTGCCATGTCGCGCGAGTCACTTGAAGATCCACGCGAGTCGCGTGGCAAGTGACCCAGAAAACATGGTTTTCTCTGGGGCTCCACGCGAGTCGCGTGGGAAGTGGCTCAGAAAGGGTATTTCTGTCTGCCATCTCAAGTGAAACGCGTGGGAGGTCAAGTGAGTCGCGTGGGAACGTCGGCAGACCAGTTTTTAAAGGCCAAAACGTGAGAAAATGGAAGAAATTCCATTTCTTCTTCCTCCCTTGAGCCAGCCTCCATTGTTGAAGTCCTTGAGCTTCCTAGGACTTGATTTCCCAACCTAAACACTTTCCTGAGCCTTATAAACTTGATTGCACAGAGTAGAAAGCTTGAATCCTTCATCAATTTCCTTGTAAACCCCAGATTGAGTGAGAAGAGGAACCTCAGAGAGAAAAGCTCAGAGAACTCGAGCTTGGCGCAAAACCACAGCGTAATTGGAACGTGGAAGCTAGGAGAAGCTGTTCTGAGGCTGTTGGGTGCGCCACTGAGGTAAGAAACTTAGATTTCACCGTTTGATTTTGATTCTGGGGGCCTCTGTGAATAGTGACCCATATGAGCTGGGACTAGAATTAGCCCAGGGTCCAGTTGAGAAAATTGTTCAGGGCTTAGAATAGATGAAGGATTAGCTTTCAGTTTTTGATTCTGATAACTTTGAATCTTGGCTCTGTATATGCCTATGTGACTTATGTAGAGTCACTTGTTGATGGGTCTCGGATAGGCTAGAGCCTTGACTGTGATGCTTTGAGCTGAGAGGCTTGTAGAGCAGGGCTTTGAATGGATCTTAGCCCTTTCTGATAACAATTGTATTGTGAAGCTGAGTAAAGCTTCGATATATATATGTGTGTAGCGAGTCTAGAATGACTCAGATGGATTGTGTTCCATCCTGATGGACCTTGAGTGGTCTTAGAACAGCCTGGTGTAGGCTGAGATGGCTTGAACCTTAGGATAGGAGATTTCTGTATGATATATATATATATATATATATATATATAGATATTGTGAATTTCATGTCTGTGGTCTGGTTTTGATATGAAATCACTTATGCCTTGGTTAGGCATTGATTCTGTGACTGTTGGTGGCGGGAGTCACAGACCTGGGAAGGAATTGCTGACTGAGACCTTACCAGGTAAGTTCAGTGTTCTCCGGGAATGAATTCCCGTTTTGGTTGCACACCACACTCCTGGGGAGTGTTGGTCATGATTCATACTGCATGCATTGGCTCTGGCATTATTATATTGATTTATCTGTATCTGCATTGATATATGCATGCTGTGGTTGAAATAATTGTTGGCCAATAGAAGAATACCAGCATTGAGGAGCTCTGCTGTGTATTCTGGGCGTTGAGGAGCTCCGCCCTGTGGCATTGAGGAGCTCTGCCACACCATGACAGGTCAGACGTTGAGGAGCTCCGTCAGTGGCGTTGAGGAGCTCCGCCAGGCATTGAGGAGCTCTGCCACCTGTCATGTGATGATTTTATGATATTGATTGGATATGATGAGGCCAGAGGGCCAGGCCAGTGGGCCATATGTGATATGTTGGACTGATATGTGATATGTGTGTATTGTGAATCTGTGAGCCAGGGTGGGAGTGAGTTCCCAGGGACCCTGAGCTTACTGAGATATATTATCTCACCCCATGTGGGGCTTGCATGATTTCAGGTGACACGTCTGGTCGAGAAGATCTGTCTCAGGGCAGGAGGCCCAATTGAGACTAGGCTGCTTGAGGGAGAAGCGGCATGAAGAGCTTGAAGGCTCTATTTTGATTTTATTTTGGTGTATGGTTCTGTATACCCTCAGGGAGGGCTGATATTCTTTTGGTAGCACCACGACATGTGTGGTGTGGACTTTGATGCATATGTCTGTACAGAACTTGTATGATATGTATCTATAACTTTCCCTGAGTATATATGATGTATTTGGTTACTCTGCCTATAAAACCTGTTATCTGTCTGTATTATGTTTGATTTTGATAAACTGGATCAGCAGGGGCTTGATTTTATGGTTCTGTTATGTGTTTCCATACATAATGTATCAAGGAAACGATCCTATGTTTCCGCTGAATTGATTAAATTGATATTTTTATACGCTAATCTGATATTATTAATGATAACACGTCGGAGGCCTACGGGGTGTTACAATAGTTCATAGGCTAGCGCTGGGGTGAAAGCGAGGACGGGGAAGGGACTAAAAAGACAAGAACTTAAATGAGAAGCAGGAATAGAATACGGAATTCACATGGCTACCAGAACAACAAAACAACAATATAATATTATAACATAAAATAAGTAAAACTCTCAAGCACGACAAGCCATCGGGATGAGAGGGAGTGGATGAGAAGAGAAAAATTTCAATTATAGAAGCAAAACATGCAATATGAGAAAATAAGATTTTATTTCTCAAAAGAGATTACAAAAGATTGGAAAATAGAGTGTTGGACTCAAAGGTATACGTAGGGAGAAATCTTTGAGAAGGAAACTAAAAAAAACTTGATTAAAGATTGCAGGATGCAACCCTTAAATAGATACATAAAACCCTGTTTCTATAGTTCTGGTGACAAAAATCGGAAAACCTACCGCTACAGTGAACAGTTCTACACAATAGTCTGCCGTAGGGAAGGATGATGTGATGCTAACGTGAAGCTTATGTCACTCATCATCCAGGTTGATCCCGAAACATTCGTCTTCATTCTGGTAGAAGCGTATGAGGATTGAGAGGAGGTGTAATGCCTCGATTTATCATCTTGTATTTTATTGCTTTTTAGTGAAAATTCTTTTTCAACTTATTTAAAAATATCAATTCAAAATTTCCGCTACTGAGTAATATTCAAAAATTTCGAAATCATATAATAAGAGTACAAAAGATTTTCTTCATTGAGAAATACTTGAAAGTCCGATGTTCAATAAAATACAGACTGTTGTTAATTCTTTTTACATAGTACAAATAACTAAATACTTTGTATAGAAATTCATATTCATATCTTCAATCAACAGAAATCTTCTTCATGTATATAGCTAATAGTCCCTGTCCATCTGCTCGCTCGAATAAAATCGAGGTCACAGCAGGTGTCAACCACAGACACAAAGTACAGGGTAAGTTTATGATAAATATAATTTAAGCAACAATATATATTCAATATGCAAATAACAATAATATCAAGATGCATGATTCTTCTTTATCATGATGCATGATTCTCTCAATTTTTTATCATTTGGTACCATAGTCAAGATAGCCCCAATTACTGGCACAGAACTTATCGGATCAGTCAGGGTACTGCAGTGTTGCAATAGGAAGGTCACCCACACTTCATGTGATCATCATGGGTGGCGTGGTCCTCACTGCCAATCACCCCAAGCTCAGACTCCTTTTGTCTGAACGCACGGACTCAGTTTAGCTATTTGACACACCTCTTGAGGCAAATAACGCGGACTAACCCCCGTCGGGCATATGCATATGACATATGAAACTGATTCATTTATTTTATCATATCATTTCAATATTACTTTTCAATTACTGTCTCATGTGTTTTACTCAGAAATTCAACATCAATCAAGCACAGAACTCAGCTTGTCATGTGCAGAAACTCAACGTATCATTCATGTACAGAGATTTATAGAAACACTCAGCAACACATGAATTTCTTAAAAATTCATAGAAATACTCAACAACACTTGAACTTCAAACAATTATTCAAACACAAACAACACTTAAACTATCTTGATCATAAAGCTTCCCCATACGTACCTTATAATCATTTATGAAGCTTGTCTTTCTCTTCCTATAAAGCTTTGACAAACTTCCTCCTAAAGGCTTCCTAGCTTCCACGTGATTCTTCACTATGGTGTGGTTCTTTCCTTACTTGATTTAGACTTGAAAAATGAAAGGATGAGGGTGTTGAGAGGGAGAGAGTTCACGTGAGAGTATAGAGAGGAAAGCTTGGAGAATGACTTGCATTTAGGTCCCCCCCTCCCCCCTTTATATAGCATTTGGAAAATGATTTAATATTCATGAACATATTTGCCCTTTCTAACTAAATGACCTTCATTTAGTTTCATTCTAACCAAATTACCTCTTGTTCCATTGAATTATAACTAAGTTAATGATGACTTTTTACTTTGATGAGAAAAATCTTCTTAAGCTTAACATACACCATACAAGTGTCATGCCACTTGTTTCCATCATGTGGCTTGCTTTCCAAGTGGCTTATCATGAAGATTCTACTCCCTTCTACACCTTCATTCACGTGGTTTACAAGCTTAAGGAGAAGGAAGACAAGTGTTACACTTAGTTGGCATGTCTTGGAATTTCTCCACTTTTTATCACAGAACCTGTTTTAGTAAAATACTAATTCTGGATTCGTTAACCGTTGGATCTCCTTAAAATTTTAAAGGTACACTACTATCCCACATATGCAACTTTTGACAGTAGGGATTGCTGAAATAATTTCTAAAGCTGTCCACGTGTTCTACCAAAGGAAACAAGAGAAGATTTTTCTTCCCATCTTGTATACATGTCCCAAGTGTCCACCACTTGTCTCTTTCATGAAGCTTGCCTTTACAAGTGGCTTATTCATGAATTTTCTTGCCCATTCTACATCCTTCTTCACGTGGACTTCAAGCTTAAGGGGAAGAAAGACAAGTTTTTCTTCCTTTTATGCCATTAAATGTCATTTTTGATGCTTTAAGAAAAATCTAATTTCAATTATGGTTTTCCACATGGTAATTCCTTGTAGGAAGTCAATTTTAATTTGAATTCTTTCACCTAAAGATAATATGAAATAATAGAACTCTAGAGATCTCCAAAAATTATCTTTAGTTTCATTACAAATAACTCATAACCAATCTCTACAGAGTACTATACAGACCTCAAGCACAAGATTGTCCTTATCTTAATCTTGATTGGTCCATTCTATTTCTGACCATTAAAATTACTAAACCATTTTATTAGATAAATCTAAACATCCTACAATTGAGAGAAAATTCCATAGATTCTATTTCTCATTTTTCCATATTTTTCTGATGCCCGAATCCTTCTGAATACAATTTCAAAGTTGTCACCTTATAAAATTTATAGAAATTCTATTCTAAGGTTTCTTATCACAAAATCTCTTAATAATCTGCTATCTAAGAGTGCTCTGTACTTCTATCAAGTTTCCACAAACTCTCAAAGGGTATCTGGTCATTTTTGACCTAAAGGGTATTATGGTAATTTATTATTCTTGGGACGTGATGGTAATTATCCAAAATGTTCAAGGGTATTTGTGTAATTTCCATCACAAAATATCTAGCCAAAATATCTAGAGGCATTCTTGTCATTTCCAAAATATCCAAGGGCATTTGTGTAATTTCCTCCTTAAAATATCTAACTAAAATATCTAGGGGCATTTTCGTAATTTTAACCTCAAGGGCATTTCTGTCATTTAAAATTTACAGAAAGGGCAATATGGTCATTTTTCCACAAACATTTTTGTAATGCCTCTAATTAACATTTCACCCAAATAATTTGAACATAGACCATTAATTCTCCCATAACCTAAGACTTGCATTAATAAATATTTGACTATAGTTCTAAAATTTTGGGGTGTTACAGGAGGCTTCGGAGGAGTCTTCAACCGGCTTCTTGGATGAAGAACTGACATCTTCATTCTTCTTCTCCAAAAGATTAAAGATCATCTTCATCTTCTCAGTGAATTTTTCCTTGGAGGAAGATGATGTCAATGCTGCTATGGTTGCTGATATCTGATTGAGGAATTTGCAGGTTTCTGGATCTGCTGCTTTGGTCAATTTTGGATGATTCTTGAACTATAGCGAAACCTGGTCAGGATGAGCCCGAGAGTGATCAAACTGAGACCACCATTTGACAAGAGCTTGCCTCCTGAGCATTGGTAATTGTCCTTTGATTGGGACATTACCATAGACATACTATCACTGAAAGATCCAGGCGAGTGACAATGTACTGAATAAGTGTAAATCTACTGGGAAAGGATCAGAGGATTCGAACTTCTTAGTAAAAGTGGTTAACCCAGATACTACTTCTGAGGGGAGGATGTCCAAGATTGGTCCAAAATAATTCCACCAATGAATGAACCATTAAGGAAACTTGTATTGAACATTTTGTTTAAAGTAGATTAGCCAGGAATGCATAAAATCTTTATTTTGAAAATAAAAAACATTATACTAGGCTGATTGGTAATCCCAATAACAATAACCAATAGGTTCGTAGTTTTGGGAAAATTTTTTGATTTTATTCAAATCTCCAAATTCTTTGGGTGTTAAAACTTTGAGGATTTGTAGAGTTAAATAGGCGATTTGTTTCGAATCTTTAATTTTTATGGTGCTTAATCTGGACTGAATTGGTGTCTACCAGAATAAACTCATAAAAATGTCTTGATTTTAAGATTGAAAGGGGTGTGAAGTGAAACTGATTTCCCTGTAAATCCTTTGGGAAGATTTTCTAGGGGATTTTGTTTGGTTTTGGGTCCCAAAAATCTGGTTCCATTTGGATTACATTCTGGAATTTATTTTTCGGGACATATTGAGTTTGAGATTTAGGCTTTTGGACTGCCAAAGGTTCGGATTGTGGAACAATGGCTTTGCCTTTTGGCTGGTTTGATTATGGGTGTAACACCTCATATTTCAATCATTGTGCATGAAATTTTGATATGGATGATACATTTAATTTATGTATATCAATTAGGAATTTCTAAAAATAGTATAAAAGGAAATGACTATATTACCATTCCTTAAATCAAAAATTACAAAACTACCCTTAAGGCCAAAATGACGAAAATACCCCTGGCTATTTTGAAAATTACCAAAATACCCTTTAGCCTAGAAATGACCAGATATCTTGGGAATTCTGTAAGAACCTGAGGAAAAGACAGAATATTCCTAGATAGCAAAATATCAAAATAGTTTGTGACAGAAAACTATAAAATAGAATTTCTATAAATTTTAGAAAGAAATTTAGAAAGAAACTTAATTCAGCTTAACTCAGGCACCAGAGAAACATAGGAAAAGGGTAAATGAAATCTATGGAATTTTCTCTTAATTATAGAAGGAATAGACTCATTTGATGAACCAATTTAGTAATTTTAATAAACAAAAGTAAATGGACCAATTAGAATTAAGGTAAATGTATTTTGTAGGAAAAGCTTAAATAAAACCCTAAAAGGTATCATTTGTGAGAAATTTTAAAAGGATTAAGATTAACCTAGAAATATATTATTGTTAGGTAGGAAAATGTAAATTAGATTCTACTAAAAGCTAGAAACAATTTTATTTCAAGATAATATAATAAGTAAAAGGATAAAGAAAATCATAAAATTCACTAAAAACTTAGCAATCCTACGTGAGAAAGGAAAACAAATGAGGATTTCACTACAAGCTTAGGAATCCACGTGCAAATTGAGAGCCAAGGAGAATGATGTGGAATTCTCAAGAATATGGACACTTGGAGGGTGAGAATTTAATAGCCAATAAGAAGGAACCAAATGGAAAGCAAGCCATGATAACTTAAGAGATATTTGTAGATATTTGTAGCAAAAGCAAAGTGCAACAACCTTATAAAAAGGTGGTGGGGATCGAACATGTAGGCTGTCCAAAGGGAATCATACGTGCAAAATTCTACTCCATATCACATCCTTTTCACCTTGACTTAAAGCAAAAAACAAAGGCTTACAATCTTGAAATCCCACGTGAAGAGCTAGGGATACTAGGAGCAAGGCTGTCCAAAATTTTAAAGAAAGCAAGGTATGGGGAAGCTTTATGATAAATATGGTTTAGATATTAATTATGCTAAGATTATCATTTGTTTCCATAAAGAATTAAGCCTTACCTACCATGTTTTCGATGAAATGCTTCAAAGAGATAAAGTTTGTGTAATGAATGATTATTTGAATAAGTGACTTGAAATTAGCTTAAGGAATGATTGTTGGAATAAATAACTTGAATCTAGCTTAATGGGTGAATGATTAAGTAACTTAAATTTTATGTATTATGACTATATTTAAGGAAATGATTGATTTGGTTTATAGTAACATAATG
>PYAF01002208.1:31623-52614 GCA_007407185.1 Glycine tomentella | reverse complement strand
GTATTTTAGTCATTTACTGTCTTAAGGACCTATTTGTCATTTCTAAAATTGTCCAAGGACATTTTGGTAATTATTCTTTCAAGGGTATTCTTGTAATTTTTATTATTTTCTAGGCATATTGCTAATTGATTAAATATCACATATTTTAATACACATGAAAATATTTTCCCTGAAATTTTCAAAATTTTGGGATGTTACAGATGCGGTCGTTTCACGCGTACTTGTGAGTTTCAGTGGGCTGAGACGCAGGTACTAAGGGGTCATCAGGTTTGGAATTCCCTTGCGACGTGTAAAATATCGGAACACTTCATACTTAACCAAGAGGCGGGGTGAATTGGTTAGGATTGGTAATTCAAAAATTTTCTTGAACAAAATCAGAGTTTTTTTTTTTCTTTTGGATCTTTATCACTTTTGAAATCAAGAACCTTTATTCAATCTAATGCTCAACCCAAGATATGTAATAGCTCAAGAACTTGGTTGATAACAAGAATTCACAATCAAGAAAAACAAAATATAACCAATATAAAGAATATGAACAACACACAAAGATTTATATTGGTTCACTTCAAACACTATGAAGGTACATCCAGTTTTCTTCCATTCAACACTAGAATGGAGTTCCACTATTGCAAATTTCAGTTCTTACAAGTTATTACAAAGTCTCTCTTTATCAACCCTAGATAAAGTTCAGAAATCTAAAACACTATTAGATTCTTAGAGACAACCCACTGAGAACACTACTCAGCAAAACCCCTAGAGAAACTCTATCTCTAGATTACAAGCGAGAAACCCATTTACAATAGACAAATCAACACAAAATCCAAAACAGAATTACAACTTCAAAGATTAAGGAAAGAAGTCACCTGATGATCCAATGAATGATATGCATATGAATGATTTCACCAGGTTGAAGAATGAATACAAACTCATAACATCACTTTCCTCAAGCTTTGAAAAAGATTTTCTTGCTTCACTAATCACTTAACAACCCATAAGAGTTTTGTGAATGCAAGAACTCAATTAACCCAAAAAAATCACTAAAAGAATATTTAGAAAGCCTTAGAATGCTCAGAATACGAATTGATCAAGTTAGTGAAACAGCTGAGCAAGGTTTCTATTTATAACAAATTTTTCTAACTGTCAGTAATCGATTACATACACTCCTGTAATCAATTATTTAGCATATGTAATCGATTATTTCAAGACTCTAATCGATTAAACTGTTTAACAGAAGTTTTGGGTTTGAGCAACAAACAGAATAATCGATTATCCCGTCTTGTAATCGATTAAGACAGGAAGCTCCATATTTTGAAATACACTATGTAATCGATTACAGATTCTGGTAATCGATTAAGCCATAGAGCTTCAGAAATCATTTTGAACTATGTAATCGATTACTACATTTGGTAATCGATTAATGCAGCAAAACATGTTAACCATTAGGCATATGATGTAATCGATTACTATCTTTGGTAATCGATTAAGGCAGAGAGATGTTATTTTTTTTTTTAGCCTATGTAATCGATTACTGATTGTTGGTAATCGATTAAACTTGTTTATCAAAGCAGTTTATATGAAATCATAGGTAAAATAATCGATTAATCCGATATGTAATCGATTACATTGTTCTTGAAAAGTTTTCCAGAAAGCACAAAGAACAAAATAATCGATTCTTATCTTAGTGTAATCGATTAAGTCAGTAAAAACTTATTTTTCCAAAAACTTATGATAAAACTTAACTAATTTATCAAAGACTTGTCTAATTTAAAACTCAATCTAATTAACTAAATGAATGATATGAATGCTATGCACTTGGATCATCAAAAAATGCTTCTTCCTTTTACATTAGTCACAAATTGAACTCTAAGGCTTCAAGGCATGTTGGAAGCACAAAACCAAACTTGATCCATTTTCCATTCTTCAAGTGATTCCACTTTTTAAACAACACGACGCTGGCTGATCACCAGGTGGGGAAATGACCAGTGCACGACAGGGTGGCCCTGATAGGCGGTGAATCATTTTTCCTTGAGAGGCTATTTTAGGAGATGGTACCACATTGCATGTTGATAGATGAGTCAGGTGCATGCATCATTCTATGTATGATTGTTTGAGTTGTGAAATGCATTGGATGATTGGTTTGTTGAATGTGTATTGGAATCATGAATTTTTGTTAATGATTGTGGTGGGTAATGTTGTTTTCTTCCCAATTGCTGCTATCTGATGTTTGTTGGTTTAATATAATAAACTCACCCTTGCATTTGTTGTACCATGTGGTTGGTACCTGTGATGATCGCGAGCTTTTGCTCGTGGGAGCAAATGAGCAGCAGTAGGTGACCTTGGAGGGAGATTTTTTTTGTTGGAGCTGCCAAGCCGACGTGATGACGTTGGAATTCTTTTTAGGAAAGAGTTGTGTTTTATTAATCAACTCTTTTTTAGTTAGTTCTTCAATTCTTTTGTTGGTCATGTAAGATTTCAGGTGTAAATATATGTAAAATTAAATTAAGTTTTGATATGTAAATGATATATACTGGTTCAATATATACATACATGTGTATTCAATTATGTAATTGTATCGTGTGTATAATAATTGTATTATCGCGAAAAACTACTACCATTTTCATAATCAATTTAATAAAGTTTTCATTAAAAGTTAAATCTTGTGTGGTAAGAGTTGATGATACAGTAGCGACGAGGCGGGTCGTTACATTAGATGTAACATACCGAGCGCTGACGAGGGCAGGGAGTGATCGCCGATGCAGTGAGGCACGAGAAGGAGTGGTTCCTAGCAGGCTTCTAGTGGGAGGGGTACATGAATGAATCGAATACACACCCGAACGAGAGGGATCCAGAGGCTGTGCAGGTATGAGACTGTCCAGTTGAGGATAACTTAAAGGATTTAATAGGTACTACCTATACCAACAAGGTGCATCTACTTTTCGGTAGCCCATAACATAAGAACTCCACAGTTAAGCGTGCCATGAGACGCAGGTACTAATTTCAGAAATGGATTGTGGAAGAAGAATAGGAATGACACCATGGAATAGGAATTCCAATAAGTCTTGCAAGAATCACCACAATAGCTGGGAGGCCATTGATAAGAAACAAGAAGTTCTTGAAGAAGAACAAGAGAAAAAACTCTCACCACAATTTAGAAATTGTATTAATCATCCAAAAGATCCTTATAATCAGTTTGTGAGTGGTTCATATAGACTACGAATTAACAAGCTAAATGACACTAAATGTAATGTAAATGCAAATTCAAATGAAGCCCAAATGTAGCTTGAAGTGCAAGCTTTCTTTAAAATGACCCTTGGCTTCTAAGTTTCGCGCTACTACAGAGTTTACTGATTTAATCGATTATTTCGTCCATGTAATCGATTATTTAACCTAAATAATCAATTACTTGGTTTGGTAATCGATTATTTTGCTCTTATCCTTCCTGGAAACTAATATATGAACAAAATAATCGATTAATTCGACATGTAATCGATTAAAACAGAGTTATTTACATTTTTCAGACTGATTTAATCGATTACAGGATGCTTTTAATCGATTACAGGTATCAAAAGATGTTTTTAATCTGTTACAAGATGCTTTTAATCTGTTAAAACAACAACCCTCATTTTGTGTTTCCACTACTTTTGTGGGTTTCTTCTTGCTTTTCCAAGAGATACAAGTTAGATTAAATATGATCTTGAAGTGCTTGAGTCCTACATCTTTAGCTTGCATTCATCCTCCATCAATGGACTCCACAATCTCCCATATCAGACTACAGGTACCCTTTATTAGTTGAACAAGATGGGGGACCTGCAAAACAAAGGACTCTGACGCTCAAGCGAGTACGTGAGTGAGTTTAGAATGAATTCTTTATAGAACCTGATATTTATAGCATGGGATAGGGGCTTCTGGTCCTTGATTGTATGAGTTGTTATAGTGGTTTAACAAACCTTATAGATAATTCTAGCTTGTAGATAATAGCTAGTAGATAAGTCGTAGCTTATAGATAATTCATCTCTTATAGATAATTGAGTATCTGCCACTTGCTAAGGCCGTTGTAAGCATTATCATTAATATTCAAATATTGAGGTATTTAGAGATAACCTGTCGGCCTAGTAACCCAGCTACTAAGGGTGGTGTGTCCGTACTCTTGTGTCAGGGCTGACATGGAAAGCTGACGTGCATATTAGAGCACCATGTTACTTACCACGTCAATTTTGTGGATCCTAGACAATATAAATATAAATCTCATTTTGGATAAGATCCTACTTTGCAACTGTTTATTTATTTATGATCAGATGTTTCAATTAAAATTAAGTGCTCACAAGTTGAATTATTTATTAGCATGACAATGCCTTTATTTTAGATGTAACATAAAATTTGAAGATATTATAAGGTGCTCCAATTATTTCGACTAACTTGCTTTAAAAAAAAAATATTTCGACTAAATTGTGCCTTTTTCTATTGGCTGACGCATATCTTATTTAATAAAATTATAAGTATCTTTAACTAAAATAGTAGTGTTTGATAAATATTTTTTTAATGCAGTTGATAAATGAATTTATCTCACTAACTTGTAACATTTTTCATAAATATAAGCTTATAAGATTTGTCAAAAAAAAAATTATAAGCTTATAAGATTGTAATTTATTTATTGTCAAAAAAATATTGTAATTTTTTTTATCCTGAATACTTTAACAAAGTTCTTTACTTAGTACTCTTTTTTGTGATACTACACTATTTATTTTAACTATTAATAAAATAATTTATTTTAAAACAAAAATCATAAGAGTATAAAATTTACTAACAAACCAAGATCTACGATTACCCAAAAACATATTTCTTTTCCTACAAAGCATATAATTTTTTAATGTTTTTTTTCTCATTTTCAGAATAACGGTTATGTCAATACAATTTGATATTGTTCATTGTAACACGTCGTTTCAAACTCCAATTCATATTGCATTCATATTGTAACAACAATGATGATTCCATTAATCAGTTATTTACTTCGTATTTAAAATTAATCTAAATCTAACTTTTTATCTATTATGTTTTAATATTATTTCATTTTCATATATTAAATTTTAAAAGTTTTATTTTAATTTTTTATATTTTTAAAATTTTCATTTGGATCCTTTTTTTTGTTTTTCATTAAAAATGTTGGTGCTTCATCAATTTTTAAAATTTAGTGGGACTCTAAATATAAGTAAAATAATTAATTTAAAATAGTGACAACTAAAATAATTATTTCAAAATTTGAAACATAAATGAAGCAATAAAGTTTTTAACCAAAAATAAAATAAAAACCAAAATATAATTTTAGAAAAAATAAAAAATAAAAATAAAAGAAAATTTTAAAATTTAATATACCAAAATAAAACTTTTAAAAATACAAAAGACCAAAATATAATTTTTAAAATTTAGTAAAAAAAAACTAAAATATAATAAAACAAAAATAACATTTAACCTTAAAATTATCATTCCATTATGTCAACTCCCTATACAGTCATATCCTACGGTATTTCATTATTTGCACCAAAGCAACCTAAATAAATAAATAAATAGCTTTCATTTATGCAACACTTAATATTTGATGCACATTAACAATTTATTTGCACGGACATTTGTCTCAGATGCAATCTTTCATATAAATTCAGAACAGCCCAATAACGCATTTGGAATTACTAAAATATAAAATTAAATGGATGAAATTTACAACACTAAATTAACATATCATAATACTCCTATTTTAAAATATAGGATGGGTGCAAGGAAAAATTGTGAATTTAAAACACTTAAACTACTAACTAACTTCTAACTACGTATCCTATTGTTCGAAAGCTCCACGTTTTCGAATTCGAACTCATGATCAACAAATCATCAAGATACAACTTTATCACTATACCAGACTTAAAATACAATTAAAAAAAAATCACAAAAACCCAATCATACTAGAGTCAATTATCAAGTCCTAAGATTTGTTGTTCCAAAAAAATACTATACAAATAATTCCATCAAATTTATGCATATAACGTATCATCAATACGAGACCATCAATGTCAAGTCATTATTGACACTTTTCACTTGGTAAATTTGAGGTCGCAAGCACACCTAATTTATCAGGGGTAAGATGCTCCCCCTCTTATGTGGAATTCAAAGGTAGACATAAATTCATCCAAACACACCCTGTCAATGATTTCAGAAAAAAGATCCTCTCTACTTTATAATACTTTAATTAATCAATGTAGTCGTGTACAGGGGCGGAGCCGAGGAAAACAAATTGCAGAATAAAGAATATTGAGTAATAGTAATATCATAATGAAAAAGGTTTTCTATGCACATCAAATGCTTCGCAAGCTGTTAACTGTGGTTCCTGTTGAAACAAAAGGAAATAGGTAGGAAAAACAATAGCAGAAGTCAGTTTAACTTGAAAACAAAGTGGACACAAACAGAGAAGGCACTGTAAGAGTTGGTATACAAGAACTAACGAGTTCGGTTCATCGAGCAGCTGATATAAATAAAACAGTCAAAACTTTTGTAATATGATCAGATAACTGTTAAATCTAACTATATTACCTGTCTCAGTCCACCGACGCCGCTGAGACTACCTCCAGTCAAAAGCATGGAGAGAAGGGATGTTACGACATCACCACCCCCAATAGCGCTGCCACCACTGCCAACATTTCTGATAGCAGTACGCATTGCAGTAAGAATGCTGCCACAGGTAGCCCCATGACCACGCTCTATGGCTTGGATGAAGCAAAATGTCATTGCCCCAGTCGATGTAATCTTCGATAGAGCCTGTTTACAGGGATAATGATCATATGTTCAGAGAAAAGATCTCAGGGGTCTAGATGGAAACAGTCAAGAGACAAATCAATTTGAATTTGCTGAAACTTACAGATGTATCAGCTGAAGTTTGATGATCGTCGCATCCACTGAAGCAGATAACGTCTCCACCACTAGACCCCTTCCATACACCAGATCTAGGGCGATGGTCCTCCCATACATATTGCCCACTCCTGTTACATAGATATAAACAAAGTGTGAATAAAAGGTAAGTTAGGGTTTATAATGAGAGTCAATATAAGGACAGCCTGTCAGTCAGTTAGTCTATTAGTCCATTTGTTGGACTAGTTAGTTAGTTAGAAGAGACTGGTTATAAATAGGGGAAATCAGATTAGAGGGAAATATTCTTGAATTTAATAGATTGTGCAGGTGAAGAAAGAGATCCTTTGTGAAGGGAAAACCCTTAAGGAGAATTCTGTTCTGTTTATCAATATAGTTCTATTCTTCTGGTTCTTTCTCAGTTTTTCTCTAGTTTCCATCTTATTTTCTGTGTGTTTCTATCAAGCTACAACAGATGACAGAAGTACACATGTTCTATGGAAATAAAGACTACATATATATTTAATTTCAGCATAGAAGAAAGTGAAAACTATATTTATAAAACACCCAGGAAAAAGAAAGAAAGAAAATGCAAAATACATATTTTAGTTTCCTTCATCTAAACTCTTCTCCCATGTTGGACTCTATTTTTCAAGGAATATATGCAAGTAAGCAAAAAGATTAAAATAACAAAAAATAGGCTTTATCCCACAAGTAGTTTGATAAGAACCTTGAGAGAACCACACCACAAAAGCTAGCTATTACAGTTAGAGAGCCCCAGGCCTTATAAACCCCACACTAGAATCCCATACTTCCAATGTGGGACTCTAAGTCCCATACCTTGCAATTGGATCCTAACATCCCACCACGCTCCGCAACTCCGACGCCAACGCAGTATGGCTGTGCACTAGCCCTTTGACTAGTCCCGGGCGAACATTGCAATGCCGATGTCGCCACCCACGCCGCTCATTTGCAGCTCAGAGTCATGGTGGAAGGCTCTGATACCTATTGATAAGAACCTTGAGAGAACCACACCACAAAAGCTAGCTATTACAGTTAGAGAGCCCCAGGCCTTATAAACCCCACACTAGAATCCCATACTTCCAATGTGGGACTCTAAGTCCCATACCTTGCAATTGGATCCTAACATCCCACCACGCTCCGCAACTCCGACGCCAACGCAGTATGGCTGTGCACTAGCCCTTTGACTAGTCCCGGGCGAACATTGCAATGCCGATGTCGCCACCCACGCCGCTCATTTGCAGCTCAGAGTCATGGTGGAAGGCTCTGATACCTATTGATAAGAACCTTGAGAGAACCACACCACAAAAGCTAGCTATTGTAATTGGAGAGCCCAATGCCTTATAAAGCCCACACTAGAATCCCATACTTCCAATGTGGGACTCCAAGCCCCATACCTTACAATTGAATCCTAACATAGTTCAATGGACAGACACCATCAGATCTTGTCAATCTTCTTTTTCACATAACCAAACCACCTAAGGTTCTTTGAGTTTTTACTCAGTGACACTCCAACTTTCTCTGGCATACAATATTTGCTACACTCATCTCAAATTACATATCTAGTCATCCACCTCCATATTCTCATACCACTATTAATCCTCATTATACTTATAAAGTATTAAATAAAAAAAAGTACATAAAAATATTGTTATGAAAACATAATAAGAAGGGTTAAAAAGTATTCCTGAAGACTCAACTCTATTTTAGCAGAAGATATGTTTTCCTTTAGATGAAGTGTCAATGCAAAGTTAAGAATTTTTCATTGACCATCACAATGCTAAAAGTCAACAGAGCCAAAATCTATAAAGTTAAACCTTGCAGAAACTATAACAGACTATCGTTAGAAGGTAACCTGTTCATTCTGCAAAGAAATGGCAAATCTAGAACAGTGCCACTATGGCAGGCATCAATTAGTGCATGTAGCTTAGCTCCATGAGGAACAGGTCTGACAAGTGCTGCATTGATCTCATCGTCTACAATCATACCCTGTGTTTCAAAATCAAGGGGACATAGAGTTTCATCATATCCATCAGCTTCATCACCACTATAGTTCCTTTGCTGTGATCCATGACCAGAATAATGAAAAACCAGGGAGTCTCCAGGTTGACATCCTTGTGCAAGTCAATACATTGCCATCCTGATGTTGTGCTTGGTTGGAAATTTGGGGCCATGGGGATCTTCTTCTTCTGCATTTTGAAATTCAAATGATGAGTACTAGCATATATGCTTTATTAATTTATTTTTTCCCCCCAACAAAAGTAGCATAGCATAATTAAGTCTTCCATATTCTTTAGACTAAATCATAAATAGACTAAATCATAAATATGCCTTGCATGTCAAATTTTAATATTGGATTTGGCCCCACTAAAGTGAAAACGTATGTAAAGTGAGAAAGGATGTATCTATTCTTGATAGTGGGTTAAGTTTTCAATGTACTTTAATTCAAACCATGGGTGAATACCCCTTCCTCACTTTTTACATTCTTACTTTAGAGGAGACAAATAATGTACTATAGCAAGGTGAACTTCAATATAATCATAAGTTGTGTTTGAAAATTATATTTAATCAATTGTATTTATCATGATCGGTCTTTGTAAGGAAGTGATTAACCGGTAAGTTAACAACTAATTTGCTCTGGGTTGCTTTTTGGTTGATTGTAATTTACAATGTAAATTAGTAAATATGATATTAGTGACAACCTCTGTTCTTGCTGCATTGGATGAATTTGGAGAGGTTAGGGCCTATCTGTGTATGATTGCTTGCCAACAAATTTCCACACCCCATATTTCAAGTGATGTCTATGTTCCTTCCTTCTTGGTCATGCAAAATTCCAATCAAGAACTTCAAGCTGTCAGCCATTCTAGGCATCTTGTCAGGCTACTGTTCTAGCAATGCTCGCTTTAGAAAATTATCTTTCCAGATACTTTCAAGCATTATTCAGGATGCCTCATTTAGCTATCTTCTGGCTCTAGTCTATGATGCCCATAACATTATTAAATTATTTCTTTTAAGTGTGCTTATCTGTAAGATGACTAGATGAGAACCTATTAATATTCAACTTGAAGAAAAGTGTTAAAATATTGTCATTTATGTTTGCAATACTAACATTTCCACCGTGTTCACGATAATTGCTGATTGTTTGCTCATGATTAGGGTGCAAGTTATCCATGTAATCACACTCTATAAGAGATGAAGCGAATCCTAGCACACAATTTCTCCAACACAATCTGTTTCGACAAGTGCTTTGACATGTGTTTTTTCTTCTATGTACCTTTAGGATTTATAGAAAATTAAAACATAGCATGCATCTAAATAGTTATACCAATCTCCAAATCCATTGTGTGATTACTAAAATTTCCTGTCATCTTTTATCTATTTTGAGCTTCACATTTTATTTTATATAAATGCACAATGAAAATATGTTGGACAGTTGATGAAAGATATAATTACATGGAAACACGGTAATTAATTGCATACAATAGTGCCACAATTGTGGCATCATTTTGCATCATGGCCTTGGTCCACTATACGAAAGACATCACGTTGTGATTTTGTGGAGCACCTCATACCCCAAATCATTCCACTTAGCAGCTAGAGTATTGGTGACCTTGATTGGTAACAAAGGGGTTAAAAACCCTTCTTTGCCACCTGATTGTTTGTTGTTCATCCAATCTTTTGGAGATAATTCTGCAATTTCCCCACAGCTCTTTTATTCAACACAAACTGTCTAACCCACAGCTCTCTTATGTGTTTCTCACCAACCCTCAGTACTCCGGCAGCCTTTTAGGCCAACCCACTAGCCTCTTCTGCTCTGTTCTTTTCTTTCCTTTCTTAGCATGTCTATTTGTTTTCCTCAATTTTTTATTATTCCTGTGTTGTGTTCAGATAAACTGATAGAACTGGACCAGAAAGACAGATGAAAGAGAGGATCTTTATTCAAAAAGAGAGTGATAAGAACTGGACCAGAGAATTGGAGAAGAAGGGGATTTTTATTGATCAATAGCAGATTACAATCAGCAATGAGTGAGTTCGAGGTCCACTCAGCCTCCTACTGGTTCAACAACCCTCTCTACCCTCCCCTCTCTTCTATTTATAATGTTCCCTCCTATTGCTAACTGTAGTAACTGACAGTTAGTTACTAACTCACTACTAACAGCTAACAATTCCCAAACAGAGCCTAACTGCTCTTTCTTCTATTATACACCTGTCCCCATATATTTTTACCTCTATCAATACCCTCCCCTTCAAGATGGACCTTGTCCCCAAGGTCCAATTGAGGAAAAACATTTCTGATCTCTTCCAGCTTTTCCCAGCTATCTTCATGATGTGGCAACCCTTGCCATTTAATCAGCACTTCCTGCTGTCCCTGTTCTTTAGTCCTTCTTTGCATAACTTTCTCAGCTTGCACCTGAAGTTCCAAGTCTTCAGTCAAAGCTTTAGGCAATGGTTGAGGAGAACAAGTAGGTTTGATAGCTTTCTTGAGCAAAGAAATATGGAACACAGGATGAATTCTGCTGTCCACAAGTAGCTCCAACTTGTAAGCCACTTCCCCCACCTTCTGAATTATCCTGTAAGGTCCATAAAATCTTGGACTGAGCTTCTCATTTGGTTTCTTTGCCAAAGATTTCATCTTGTAAGGCTGCAATTTCAGAAACACCCATTCACCCACTTGAAACTCTACTGCCCTTCTATGCTTATTTGCATATTTCTTCATTTGATCTTGAGCCTTCAATAGGTTTACCTTAACTCCTGAAGCAGTTCATCTCTGTCCCTACGCATCTGATTTACCTCCTCTAACTTAGAAGGCAGATCAGCTCCCTTAATTAACAAAGGAGGCTCTTGCCCATATAGAGCTTTGAAAGGGGACATTTTGGCTGAAATATTGTAGTTTGTATTAAACCAAAATTCAGCCCATGCCAAGTGAGCAGACCACTGCTTTGGTCTATGTCCAGTTAGGCACCTCAAATAAGCTTTCAAACACCTATTCACAACTTTTGTTTGACCATCAGTTTGTGGATGGTATGCTGTATTCATTTTCAATTGTGTTCCTGCCTGTCTAAACAATTCTTTCCAGAATTGATTCATAAACAACCTGTCCCTATCTGAAACTATAGATATAGGGAATCCATGCAACCGAACTACTTCCTTAATGAATATATCAGCAACCTCTTTGGCAGTAAAAGGGTGACTCAAGGCTATAAAATGAGCATATTTAGTAAACCTGTCAACAATTACCAAAACAGTATCCTTACCCTGAGATTTAGGTAAGCTGCCAATGAAATCCAAAGATATATCAGCCCAAACTCTATTAGGAATAGGTAAAGGCTGTAATAATCCTGCTGGAGCCAAGGTACTAGCTTTGTTTCTCTGACATATCTCACATTCTGCTACATATTGCCTCACAGCCTTCTTCATGCCATGCCAAAACACTACTGCAGCTACCCTTTTCAAGGTCCTAAAAAACCCTGAATGTCCCCCTACAGGTGAATCATGCAGTTCCTTCAAAATCATTGGAATTCTAGAAGAATTTCTAACTAAAACCAATCTGTCTTTGTAATATAATCTGCCTCCTTTAACAGCAAATCCATGTTTGTCCACTGTTTTGGTGAGTATCCCTCTGTATATTTCATACACTTGAGGGTCAGCCAGCAATTCTTCCTCCCATTCCCTCCAATCCTCCTGCTGCATCACAGATATAGCAGAAAAACTAAATTGCCTGGATAAAGCATCAGCCACCACATTTTCTCTCCCTGGTTTATATTCAATCTCAAAATTATAACCAATCAATTTAGAGGCCCATTTAAACTGATCTTCACTTAATAACTTCAGATCATTCAAGAATTTGAGACTCTTTTTATCTGTTTTGATGATAAACTTCCTACCCAACAGATAATGCTTCCATTTCTTAATTGTCAGCACCACAGCCATCAGCTCTCTTTCATACACAGATTTGAGCTGACCCCTTTCAGATAAGGCCTAACTCCAAAAGGCTAAAGGCCCCCTCTTGCAACAGAACTGCCCCTAGTCCAGTACCAGAAGCATCAGTTTCCAGTACAAACTGTTTGGAAAAATCTGGTACTCTCAATATAGGCAACTCCTTCATTGCTGTCTTCAGTTTTTCAAAAGCTACAGCAGCCTCCTCCCCCCAATTAAAAGCCTTTGTTTTTAATAATGCATTTAAAGGATGAGCTATCTATCCATAATTCTTGACAAATCTCATATAGTATCCTGTCAACCCCAAAAACCGTCTCAACCCTTTTGCATCTGCAGGTATTGGCCAAGCTATCATAGCTTCCAGCTTGCTAGGATCAGCTTCTACCCCTCTTCCAGAAATAATTTGCCCCAAATACTCCAAACTCTTTTGGCCAAAAGTACATTTCTTCCTATTAACATACAGTTCTTGTTGCTGTAGTACTTGCAACACAGCCTTTAAATCCTTTAAATGCATAATATGTTCTTCTAATGTACTACTATAAACCAGAATATCATCAAAAAATACCAAGACAAACTGCCTCAAGAATGGCTTCATTACCTCATTCATTAATGCCTGAAAAGTAGCAGGAGCATTGGTTAGCCCAAAAGGCATAACCAAGAACTCATAATGCCCCTCATGAGTTCTAAATGCTGTTTTCTGCACATCCTCCTCCCTCATCCTGATCTGATGGTATCCTGCTCTAAGATCCAGCTTGGAAAACCACTCAGCACCTCCAATTTCATCCAGCAACTCCTCTATGATTGGCATAGGAAATCTATCAGGCACAGTTATCTTATTTAAAGCTCTGTAGTGCACACAAAATCTCCAGCTTACATCCTTCTTCTTGACTAAAATGACAGGACTAGCATATGGACTAATACTAGTTCTAATTATTCCTGCTGCTAACATATCACCTACCAACTTCTCTATCTCATCTTTCTAGTAGTGTGGATACTTGTATGGCCTCAAATTAGGAATTTTATTTCCAGGTTGAATGTTAATAGCATGGTCTTTGCTTCTGCAAGGTGGCAGACCCTGAGGTTCTTTAAAAACCTGACAGAATTGCTCCAATGTTTCCAACACCCCCTCTAAAATCTCTTCCACCTCTTTTGTTGCCTCTACTGTTTTAAATTCAATCATAAGTCCCTGGTCTTCTTCCAAATAGTGCTTCTCACTGATTTCAAACTGATGGAAGCTCTAATTAATTCAGGATCAGCCCTCAAACATATGTCTTGCCCTTCAGACTTAACAGTCAAAGTCAACTTCTGAAAATTTGCCTTTACTTCCCTTAGACTTGCCAGCCATTCCACTCCCAAAACCAAATCCACATCTCCTAACTCAAACAAATAACAGTCTTGTACCACCTGTAAATTTGGCAATTCAATATCTACTCCTTTGCATAAACCTTGGCACCTCACCTTATGACCATCTCCTACCTCCACAGTATAAGGATTAGTACTAGTTACTTCTAAATTCATTTCTCTAACTAATTTTGCAGAAATGAAATTGTGGGTAGCTCCACAATCAATTAAAATGGCCACCTTTCCTTTAACTCTGCCCCATAATTTGAAGGATCTCTTAGAAGTAAACCCTTCAATGCTGTGTAATGACAGCTGATATAATTTTTCATTTTCTTCCTCCTCCACATTCCCCTACAACTCCTCTTCTTCCTCTTCCTCCAACACCATCAACCTCAATTGTTTGTTTTTACAAACATGATTTGAGTGATACTTTTCTTCACAAGTAAACCACTCACCCTTCCTCATTTTCTCACTAATTTCTGCAGGAGACAATTTGTGGAATGTCTTCCTTCCCTTCCAATTTTCATTGCCACCCTTGGCTGCCAGGACCTGTTCACCTCCATTTCTTGCCCTGTTCATTCCTTCAACTCCCTTTCCTGCCCAATTTGATCCCTCCTTCCAGTTCCTTTGGCTCCAGAAATTAGTTTTCTGCAAAGGAAAACCTCTGCCAGTGCTTCTTGGAATCTTTGCCCAAACCCTCAATTTTTCTTCCACTTGCCTTGCCTTATTCATAGCCTCCATTAAATTCTTGGGTTTCATGTAACCTCACCTCAGCACTGATCTCTTCCTTCAATCCCTTCAAAAACACCTCTACCAAGAACACTTCATCCAATCCCTTCATTGTACCTAGTAACTTTTCAAACTGACTTACAAATTCCTGTACTGTATCCTCTTGTTTCAATGCAAGCAATATTTGGAACGGATTACCTAACATTGAACCTTGGAATCTTTGGGTCAGTGCCGCAGTAAAATCCTCCCAAGCCGGTATCGGATTCCTCTGCTCCCACCATTGAAACCACCCCAAAGCCTCGCCCTCCAAGGCCACCAAGATCATCTCCATTCTTTCCTCCTTACGAACCTCCTGCAATAGGAAGAACCGTTCAATCTTGGCCAGCCATCCAAACACATCATCTCCCTCGAACGACGGCATTTCCACCTTCCTCCACCGCGCCCCAAGGTCGTGTTCGATTTTCCGCGACCTACCCATGGCTTCTTCGTCTCTCGCGTGGCCTGGGTTTTCGTTTTTCTCCAGCGCCATAGCCAACCGCTGCACCAGCGCTTCCATCGAGCTGAATCACGCATCCAACAACTCGCGATTTTCTTCAATTGCCTTCTCCATCGCATCCATCCTAGCTTCCATTTTACTGTTTGCTTTCGCCGCCATTCACCCCCCAAGCCCCAGAATGTGGAGCTCTGATACCAGTTGATAAGAACTGGACCAGAGAATTGGAGAATAAGGGGATTTTTATTGATCAATAGCAGATTACAATTAGCAATGAGTGAGTTCGAGGTGCACTCAGCCTCCTACTGGTTCAACAACCCTCTCTACCCTCCCCTCTCTTCTATTTATAATGTTCCCTCCTATTGCTAACTGTATTAACTGACAGTTAGTTACTAACTCATTACTAACAGCTAACAATTCCCAAACAGAGCCTAACTGCTCTTTCTTCTATTATACACCTGTCCCCATATATTTTTACCTCTATCAGAGAGCAATTACAGCAGTAACAATGTGATTTCGAGGATCACAGTTTCCTGAAATGGGACTTCCTTTAACAACAGCTAACTAACTAACAGTTAGTTACAACTAACTAACAGTTAGTTACAACTAACTAACAGTTAGTTACAACTAACTGTTCTCACTAACTGACAATTTAACTAACTGGCAGTTTACCTTCAAGTTACCTTCAAGGGACCCTCCTAGAGTACACCTGTCTCCATCTTCTGTCTCTATCAATATCCCCCTTTCAAGAAGGACCTTGTCCCCAGGGTCCATTTGAGGAAAATCAGTCTGTATCTCCTCAGCAAATTCCCAGCTATCTACATGGTGGGATAAATCTTGCCATTTGATAATTATTTTCTGTCTGCCATTTGCTGAAATCCTATTCTGCATGACTTTCTCTGATTGAATGGATATGGCATGATCTTTTTCTCTTAGCAGCCCTTGAGTTTCTTGAAAAACCTGCTCAAACTCTGCCAATACCTTCCCTATTGAACCAGAGATTTCTTCTGCCCTTCCTTCTCCTTCTATCAGCTTCTAACAGGCGCTGATTTCCACCAAACGCTGCATTCCACTTGTTTCTTCCCAGCGAATCGCTCCTGGGGCCGTGGGCTGCAGGTGCTTGCTTCTCCCACACCGCTGCTAGCCTCTGCAGCATGGCTTTGATGGCACCCAAACGCGACTCTACCATTTTGCGATTTTCCTCCACTTCCCTCTCTATTGCCTCTACATGTGCCTCCATTTTCATGTTTGTTTTTTACCCCATCAACCCTTCCACAGCTCCAAGATCGGAGCTTTGATACCAGTTGATAGAACTGGACCAGAAAACTAGATGAAAGAGATGATCTTTATTGAAAAAGAAAGCAATTACAGCAGCAACAATGTGATTTCGAGGATCACAACCTGCTAATACATTTTCTAGTATGATACCCTGCTATCAGCTACTAACCCTTTATTTATAAACTTCCTGTTCTCACTAACTTACAGTTTAACTAACTGGCAGTTTACCTTCAAGGGACCCTCCTAGAGTACAACTGTCTCCATCTTCTGTCTCTATCATAAACAATTCAAAGTTGCAAAAAATTGGGAGGTTTCGTTATTGACTGGGTAGCTTAGGACTATGATTATTTACTATTAACTGAGAATGTCTTTAATTTTGAGAATTTTTATTTTTTAAGCATTTTTAAGTGTATAGTTTAAATTATCTAATTTGTATTTATAAACTTCAGTATAGTGGCTAACCTACTATCTATTATCCTGCTATAGTGGTTTCGACGTTGGCCACTATGCACCACTGTCTTGGATTGATTGACATGCATAAAGATGAATGAAGTCAACTACTTAAAATTGTATTTGAGAAACAGGAAACTGCAAAGGACTGACTTAAATACTTAATTGTTAGAAGTGTAAATGCATGTAAAATTGGAACAAGTAAAAGATTTTGCCCAAGTTCTCAAGGGCACAACACAAGTGTTGCTTAGTGAGATGGCGTGACTGTTGTCTGAACCAATCAAACCAAGAATGAAGATAACAAATGCACATGGATTTCAGGTCAGAGTCAGATACTATTGCGATTATCAAGTATTCATACATCCGTATGTTGTTAAAATTACACCACCTATCTTCTAGGTTAAAGAGTAATATAACTTCCCCTTATTATAGAATTCAGCACAGGAATCATCTCTTCCTCATCCCGCTTCTCCTCCCTAAAGCTTTTGATAGAAACATAAAAAAGGTGTTGATGACATATACTATTATTTAACTCTCCTCTTTCACGAAAAATCTAGTATGTGACATAAGTGAATTTAACTCTTCAACATTTGGATGATAAGGAGAAAAATCATGCATTTATACACTTTATATTTTCTTAAAAACTATAAAAAAACTAGGTACCCCATTGTCAAGATGCTCCTCACTATGAGGAGGTAAGGGGAATGGATATTGTACCCAACTTTATCCTTACATATGCAAAGAGACTGTTTCTAGATTCGAACCCATGACCAACAAGTAACCAAGGCACAACTTTACCACTGTGTCAGGGATCGCCCTCACACTTTATATTTTCTTGTTTTATATAAATAATAATCAAGAAATCAGAACTTCATAACACACCATAAGGTAAAATCAATCAAATCACATATACCAGCAGATAAGTTGTATTGTAACTTCTGTAAAAGGAAGAGAGATGTATCCAATTTTTTCATTCTTCAACGTAAAATCTAAACTATGTAATTAACTCAATTTTTTTATATTTATTTTATTCATAACTACCATATATGAATTTCTGATAACAATTTTTCTTAAAAGCTACTGTAACTATGTACTGTTGGTTGGCAACCTAAGGCAAATTGTTTAAAGCATCAAATTGAGAACTAGATAATGATGGATATGAGTATTGTATCAGCACAAATATTAAAAGAAAACATCACAGATCTGAATAATCCGACGTCAGAACTCTATGAAGTATGAACAGTAAAAATATATTCTTTTAATGTATAGTCAAAAAAGTACATTGCATATGCAATTCAAAACGTGACGAAGATGCAGAAGTCATGCAAGATTGAACTAAAGTAGACACCTATTGAGTTCCCTAACGAAAGTAGACATCAATTTAGTCCCTCTATTAATAACAACGACATCAAAATTGGAGTGGATGAATACTGTTAGCAGAGATTTTGAGCACGAGAATAAATTAATGCACTTTCTATGATTGAAAGAAAAGCATTTATTTAAAGAACTGCATTTAAGTTTTATCCTAAACTATTACCTAATCGAATTAAATAATTAAAACAAATTAACCGATAAAAATTACTAAAACCTGAGTTATTGATATAAACAAAATCCACTCTTAAGAAAAATCCCAATGTCTGGCATTCTTGGGTTACTTTCTCGAGAAGAAAATAGAATCTTAGAATCTGGGTCTAACCCTAAATCAACCATACAAAATAGGCTCGTAAAGTAAGGTGAGGGTTATTCCCCACTTGTATACTTTAATGTGGGATCTCCAACACAGCGTTCGAAGCGAAAGAAAGAAGAGGGACGTACCCGTGAGCATGATGATGGAAGATTCTGGAAAGCTAAACTTGTTGATGAGGAGGTACTTCATGCATTTGGCGTCGTTGATGCAGCCCTTGAGCTCGTGACGGGAGAAGCGGTAGGAGATGCCGATGATGACGGCCTTCTTGCTGCCGTGGGGGTTGGGCAGGGGCGGCGCGGGGCTGTAGGGGGAGGGCAGAGGCGGAGGCGCGTGGGTGGCGGCCGGGGGCTGGGGAGGGAGGGCGCGTGGGTCGCCGATGAGGGTGACGGCGTGGCAGAGGGCGCAGCGGATGGTTCCCGCGCCAGGTGGCAGCTGCAGAGGGGTGCGGCAGTTGGAGCAGTTCACCAGCATGTTGCTGTACATCGTTGGGTTGGGTTTGGATGGTAAATTAGAGCAGAGGGTAAGGGTAGAATAGGGATTTCCTGAATGTGAAGGAGGAGAAGGAGGAAGAAGATGGTGTTGAAGCAAAACAAAACTAGAAGAGGTTTCGGGGAGAATAAGAATATTACGGAGGAAATAAATCGAACGCAAAAGCGTGTTTTCAATTTTTGATTGAATAGTAAGATATTGGGTATTAGGTGAAGCCATGAAGGAGACCGTGAAAGGGGCTACGCGTATGTACTCCTAGAATCTGATTGGAAGATGGGTTTGACCTTTGCGATGGCTTATGGGTGTCACATTCGGTCACTTTTCGGGAGTTGAAACTGCAATTTATATACTTTTCGGGAATCAAAAGTGCATCTTATCTTTAAAAGTTACAACCGTGTTATTTGGTGCAAAGAAAGCATGCATATAATATACGAACATATAATTAGACGACTATTTACTTTTAAGAAAGTATATTAATCCAAAAAATAAAAATAAAAGTATTATTATATGGTATGAAGATTATTAGTTCAGTTTTTATTGACTAAGCATGAAATTTAAGAAATTTTACAACATTAAAAATGGCTTAATTATACCATCGGTTCATGCATTGCTCTTGTATAAAGACTTGACCAATTTTTCGTTATATTTTTCCCTTTTAATTTTTTTCTTCTTATCTTCACTTGTTTCATTAGTTTCGTCAAAACAGACCTTATGATAATTAATTTTTTAGAAAAAGAAAATTATTATTTCTATATATATTTTGGAAACAACGTGGGTGAGTTTCTCTTTTTATTTATTTAACAGATTAGGTGGGAATCTACAGTTATTGGCGTGATCTTTTTTGCTTTCTTGCAATTTACCAGGCGCCTGGTGAGTACTCTATTGGAAGACATAATCATTCCCATTTCAGCTTTCGCTTTTCCATATATTTATATTTATTTTGATAAAGAACAAGGAAAAGTGGAGTGAGAAGCATTTTAGTGCGCCACTCAACCTTGTTGGACCGTTAAGGATTTCGATATCAACAGTTTATGTAGTTATAGAACGATTAAAATTAAAAACTCAATTGACTGTCTTAATTATTAAAAAGTTTAATTAAATTTTTTAATTGTTAAAAAATATTATATCCAAATTCCATTAATTTCGTTGTATGATTGATGAAAATAAAATTTTTTACATTAATTTTTAATATGATCAATATAAAATAAGATATAAGATATTTTTTCATCAGTTATCAATGAAAGGTTTGTGACTAATGCTAATAAAGTAGTTTATATCAATTGTCAATACAATCGATGTAAAATGATCATTTTATATCAATTATCAATTCAACTGGTGTTAAGATGGCATCTGTACTGACTGGGTCCATAAATTGACGTGAAAAGTGATGTGGTGTTAAAATGTACATGTCATTCTTTCCTGTCAGCCCTAATACAGAAACACAGACACTACTCACTTAGCAGCTAGACTGTTGGGCTGATTGAAACAACCTCTTCTACTTTGCTTTATTCAGTATTTATTTTATAAAATTACGAGTTTTTGTTTTTCGAAAAACAGAAAGAATGAAAGTCCAAATGAATTTTCATTGGTTTTGAAAATTATTTTAGAAATCATCAAAGTTTACGCGTTATTTCAATGACGTACAAAATTTCGGAAAAACTTATTTGATTTTTAAAAC
>PYAF01002208.1:16151-28535 GCA_007407185.1 Glycine tomentella | reverse complement strand
ATTTATTCTCTGAGCAATAGGAAATAGCAACCCCTGTGATATAGTCTTTTATAAGCTTGACAAGAATTGCTAAGGAATTAGGATTGTTGTTAAAGGGTTAAATTGCTAAGGAATTAGGATTTACGAAAATTGGAAAGATGTATCATTGAGTGATCAAACTTGATAAACCAGTTAAGTGAAAGAGGTAGGAATCAAAGGGAATTGTGCCTGACCACAATTGTTTCTTCCATTGGTAACACTTCAATTTATTTTCCTATTTATTTAATTTCAGTTTATTTTCAACAATCAACTCAACAAACAAATTCTCCAAAAATATCTTTCTTTTTACTTCCAATCACATTGATTTAATATTATTGTGAATTTCACCCCAATCCCTATGGAGACGATACTCTACTTACCTATCTTTATTACTTGAAACGAGCGGTGCACTTGCAGTAGTGTGCGTAATCTCGCAACATCTCACAATCTTGCAGTTTGTGTTTCTTAGACAAAAGCTCTTTCATGAATTTTTCATAGTTAGGCATATTGGCTAATGCCTTAGCAAATGGGATATTAATGTGCAACTTTTTAAACATATCTAAAAATGGCAAACTACTGCTTCTGGAGTTGTTGCTTGGTCTGCGCCGGATATGGGGGTTTCTCAAAGCGAGAGAAATCCCATTTCTTCTGTGGAGGCGCAGAATCTTGGTCTTTAGAATTTTCTGCAGCTTTTTCTTCTGCTGGTGTAGCTGCTGTATTTTTTGCTTCTGCTTCCTTCCTACTCACCTTAGGCTTTTCTAGTGAAGTATCTTACCACTTCTAGTTGTAATGGCCTTGGCATGTTCCCTTGGGTTTATCATTGTGTCACTTAGGAACTGGCCTGGTGGTCTCTCAGCTAATTGTTTTGCCAGCTGGCCAATCTGGTTTTCCAGATTTCTGATGGAAGCATCGTGGTTTGTTCTGTGAGCTCTGGTTTCATTTATGAAAGCATTTGTTGCCTAAATATGCTCAGTTGTGGTTTTGGACAGCTGCAACACCACTTTTTCCGGTTTAGATATGTCTTTGTTGGGGATGGGAGGAGGCTGCAAATAATTATTAGACTTATAGTCTAACCCGCCTCCTTGAAATTTCCTCTGATAGTTATTTCCCGGAGCAAAGTTATGATTCCTCTGATATGGCTGCTGCTGTCTCTGATCATTCCAAATACCATTAACCTGCACAGGGTCAGCTCCAACAAGAATAGGACAAACATTAGATTCATGCTCACCTTGGCAGTACTCACAGATCACATGTGGTTGGCTGGCTGTAACTTGGGCTGCAGAAACTTGAAGTCTGTCAATTTTCTCAGTCAACTTGGCCAGCTGTTGGGCCAAGATTTTCTGCTCTGCAAGCATAGCATCATTGCTGGACAGCTGAATTGGTTCTCTCTTCGGCTGAATGGTTATACTCTCATTTTCATTTCGGGCCAGAGAATTAATTAGCTCATATGTCTGAGCTGCAGTTTTAGACCTTATTGTACCCTTTGCTGCAACATTAACGATCATACGGGTTTCAGGAGTCATACCATTAAAGAAAATACGTACCTGCTTACCCACAGGCATGTCATATTGTGGGCATCTCCTGATCAATTCTTGAAATCTGTTCCAAGCAGCACATAAGGATTCTCTTCCATTCTGAGTGAAGTTGGTAATTTCATTAACCAACCTGTTGTATTTGTCCATGGAAAAGTACTGTGCAAAAAATCTAGAGACAAAGTCTTCTCAAGTCAAGATGCTATTTGATGATTGTCTGTTCAGCCATCTCAAGGCACTTCCCTTAACAGCAAAAGGAAATAGGCTTAGTCTTACTGCATCATCTGAAACCCCTTGGTGTCTGATAGTGTCACAGATTCTGAGAAATCTGTTAATGAAGTCATGTGGGTCTTCAAAGTCTTCCCCACCAAACTGACTACGTTCCACCAATGCTATCAATGACGAATTTATGTCAAAGTGGTTTGCTTGTATTGGTGGCCTCACAATACTAGAGTTTGGTCTTGTGAACATTGGAGCTAGAATATCCTCCATTAGTTCATCCTCTGGTCTTGGTCTAGGCTGATTATTTTGTTCTTCAGCCATCTCTTCTTCAGACTCCAATTCAGAGATTGAATCAAAGTCAAATTTTTCAGCTTCTCTCCTTCTTTGTCTGGCTAGCCTCCTTCTGATGGTTCTCTCTATTTCAGGATCGAACTGTAAATCCTCAGAATTGACTGAACCTCGCATAAAACTCAGAGAAGTGATTAGTAACAAAAGTTCCAATTACAAAGGTTAAAATCACTGTAAAATCAGTTTACCAATCCCCGGCAACGGCGCCAAAAACTTGTTGCGCACACGGCAAGTGCACCGCTCGTTTCAAGTAATAAAGTGGGTAAGTAAGTATCGTTTCCACAGGGATTGGTGTGAAATCTTAGTAATTTGTAGTCTTTGCAATTGGAAAGGAAAAAGAAATTGTTTGTGAAGAATTTGTTGTTGAGTGTTGAAAAATAAAGACAGAAATTAAAAGAATTAAAGTGCAATTAAAGGGAGATTTGTAACCAATAGAGGAATAATTGTGGTCAAGACTCAATCCCCTTTGTTCCCTACCTCTTTCACTTAACTGGTTATCAAATTTGATTGCTTCTGATTACTCAGAGAATAAATCTTTTCTAATTTAATTAATCCCTAATCCCTTAGCGAATTAACCCTTTAACCTGAATCAAAAGCCTAATTCCTTAGTGAATTCTATCAAGTTAAGCATTTAAAAGAATAAATTATAAGGTTCTGTAGTCACGCATCCCTATCCCTAGGCAATGAACAATTGTTACTTTACTCAGGTTAGAAATTAGAACCCTAACATCCCTATTGCGAATCCTAACTCTCAGCACTTAAGTAAGCCAATTCTAAATAAGAATAAAACAATAAACAGCAGAGTAAAATAAAGCAAACATAAAATTCTCATTCAATACCAGTCAAGTTACAGAGGAGTTCACATCGGTTCTTGGCCTAACCACAATACAGAGTTTAGCTTGACATAGGCTTCAAGAACGCAAAAGCTGTCATGGAAAACATGATTCTGCAGTAAAACCCTAGCCTTGATTCGATGTAGGAATGAATTCCAGAGGTTTAGAATGATAAAATCTGATGATGAGTCCTTCCCCCGGGAACCTTTCTTCAGTCCCAAAGGCCTTGTATTTATAGATGAGTTTAATTGGAGTAACAAAGCCTTTTCCTGTGCCAAATCTCGAAACAGATCAATTTAAATCAGGAAAGAAATTTTCACGGTGCTGATGGCGCGGAGTCCCGCGTTGATCGCGCGGGCTTTTCGAATAGGTGGCGCTGGTAGCGTGAACCTCCACGCTGATAGCGTGGAGTCCACGAGTTGGAAGGCTGGTACTGGGCATTTGGCGTGGATCGCGCGGCGTTTGGCGCTATCCGCGTGGAGCTTCCGAATTGATGATGCGGTTAGCGTGGCTCCTGGCGCGGTTTGTTCATGCTAAAACTTGGATTTCCTATAGTGGCGCGACTCGCGCAGGATCTGGCGGGACTCGCGCAGGATCTGGCGCGATCCGCGCGAGTCCTTTAGTTTAGTTTACTTCCTTCTTTTGCCTTGATTCTCCTCTTTTTGGCCCTGGAATGCAACAATGTAATGAAATAAGATTTAAATTAAGCATGAACAATAATTTAAACTAATTCTATCCTATTTTCTAACTATTTAATCAAATTACAACCTAAAACTAGCCTAGAACTAAGATGTGTTTGCAACACATCATGGGCTTGAAGTTGACGGAGAGCATTATTGTCTATCATGGTCATCAGAGGAGTATTTGAATTTTCTGGGAGTGGCTCTAGCTGAAGGCCAAAGCGTGTGCTAACCGTGAATGCGGGTGGCCGCAGGGGAAGTTTTATTGCGGCCCCATGGTTTGCACCAAATGTACTTACGGAAATCTGGGTTGGTAGTCGTCAAGTTGGGCTCCACGATTCCTACGTTGAATTTGCAAGTGTCCTCCACCAGAGGAACGAGAAAGGGGTACCTGCAAAAGAGACTCTAACGCTTAAGTAAGTATGTGAGTGAGTTGAGAATGAGATGAAAAGTGAAGGTACAAAATGTAACGACCCACCTCATCGCTACGATATCACTACTATAAACTTATAATTTTCAAATTTTAAATAAAAACTATTAATTTAATTGCAAAAATGAGGGTAAATTTCTCGCAATAATACATTCATAAAAAACAAACAAATACGTAAATAAATACATATATATATAAATATATTAAAAAAATACATATCATTCACATGTCAGAACACAATTCAGTTTTTACATATATATATATATATATATAAGCTTGAGATTACATGTCTGATCAAAGAGAAACAAGGAACCAACTAAGAAAGAGTTGATAACAAAAGGATCTCTCTCCAATATCACCTGCTGCTACTCATCTACTCCCACGAACGAAGGTTCACGATCATCACAAGTATCAACCACATAATACAAAATTACAAGGGTGAGTTTATTATACAAGATCAACAAGCATCAGATGACAATGATTAGCAAGAAAACAATAATGATAACCACAATCACCCTTAGTAATCAATTAGTTCAACACACACTCAACAAACTAGTCATCAATTTTTTCCACAATTCAAATCAATTATGCTCAGAACGATGCATGCACCTGACTCAACTCTCAAAATGCAATGTGGTACCATTCCTCAGGAAATAGCCTAAGCGTGCTCACATGACACTCTCACTTAGGAAAATGATTCAATAGTTTGTTGGGGTCATCCTGTCGTGCATTGGCCACTCCCCCCCATGGTGATCAGCCTGAGTCACAAGGGAGTTCCAAACCGAGTGACATGTCCCCAAGTACCCGCATTTTTATCCTTGAAAAAACCACAGGTACGTACTGCCTTCATTCTATTTCTATGCAATTATAAAGTATGAAACATGGGCCCATTAATGCACTGACCGTGGATAGTTAAAAATTCTAAGCAATCCCCTTCCCTCTCCAGGGATGCTTAAAATTCTTAAACTCATCATCTTCCCTCCCAGGGATATCCAACAAGTCATTGCACCCCTCATGTACATAAACAACATACATCCATCATGATGAAATCATCAACATCAACTTTCATCTATGTCATTATCAACATCAACGTCATCTCTCATCTATGTCATCATCAACATCAATATCATCTCAATCTCAATGTCATCAACAACAGCAACATTGTAACACCCTGAAATTAATATAGATTGAAAATAAATGCTTGATGTGATTGTTGTGTTATTTGATTGTTTGATAAGTTCGTATTAGTTGAATTATTGTTGTGTAAATTATCATTGTGTTATTGCTTGCAGTAGATGTCAAGTTATGTAGAGTTTGTTTGAGCTGCGTTGAATTGTACGATTCTGAGTTTGACCCGAAAACCTATTTTAGTAAAATTACCATTTTAGATTATTTAACCGTTGGATCGTTTTTAAATTTTACAAATAGGTTCCTAACCCATAAATGTAATGTTTGACCGTTGGGATTATCCAAATAATGTCTGTAACGTGAAAAATTAATTTGGGCAGCTCACCCAGGCAATTTTTGCTCGCCTGGGCAAGTGGAGGCAGTGCTGAATACGTTTTTAAGCTTCTAAGTCAAGAAAATGGAGGATTTTTCCTCCCACAAGCCTTCCCTAAGCTCCCTCCACCCTCCTCCACCACCCACAGCCATTGGAGACAACCACGGAATGTCGTTGCTTGCCACGAGACCCCAGCGCGGTGAAGAACCTTTTAATCGAAGCGGAATCTTTGAAACTCTTCTCAAAGTTTCAGTGGAGAACGGAGCTGCCAATCCTCCTTTCTTGGTTTCCTTAAGGTAACCTTGGTTTCCTTTATCTTCTCCTAGCTAGTTTAAGCTTCTATTAGTGTCTCTTGTGTTTTGGATACTGTTATTGGGAGTTTTACACTTCCTTTGAAAAATCCCTATGAAAATGAAAGGTTGTAAAAGTCTCCTTTTTATGAAACCGATGTCATTTCTGTGATCCTTCTTGAACCCTAGTCACATTGGTGTGATCGAAATTTCAAAATGATGTCTTTTGATGTGGACTCCCAAAACACCATTTTAGCCTTTTTTTAAAATTTGAGTGGGTATTTGACCCTGAATGTTAATGTTAAGTATGTATTTGAAATCTATACTAAGTTATCTTTAATTTGGTATATAGAGCCCTGCTTTCAGACAAGCACGCGTATTAGAAGGATCATGAAACAACACCGCTAGGCTGTAACAAGAAGAACCCCTAGATAGGTAAGGGGAGTTTATTATTTATTTATAGTTTTGATACCATAGTTGGGCCCAGGGAGTCTAACTATGAGGATATCTGCCTGTCCCTGCTGTGTGCTGGTTTTTAATAAAAACTACATGAATAATATTGTCGTTGTAATGATTGGATTTTTGGAAAAAGTCTTAATTACTGAGGAGACTTTGCCCAAAATTTTATAATATGTTTTCCTATTTAATTCTTTATTAAATTTTTAAATGGCCATAAGAGTGTGTTTTATATATTGTAGTCCTCCTCTTTAATTTAGAATTTTCCTAAAAATATCAGTCTTGTGATATGATGAATTGTGAATGTATGAAATTTGGATTGTCTGAAGACCTAGGAAATGTGAATCTCAGGCATATGTATTATGTATAGATGTGATATGTGATTGCTTGTGATGTTGTTGATGATATTGAAATTGAGATGTCATTGACGTGATTGATGATGTTGAAATGAGATAATATTGATATGCATGACTGGATAACCTTGCGAGGGTGAGTTTATGAATTTTAAGCATCCCAAGAGAGAAAAGGATAGTTAAAATTCCGGTCCCTATCTATCCATGGTCATTGCATTGATGGTGCCCATGTTCATACTTCATATTTCATGGGTGGAAATAGAATGGTGGCAGTAAGTATGGGGGTACTAGAGGGCATCACTCTGTTTGGAACTCCCTTGTGACTTAGGGCTGATCACTATGGGGGGAGCGACCAGTGCACGACAGGGTGACCTCGACGAGCTACTGCATCATTTTCCTGAGAGAGGCTATTTCCATGAGGATGGTACCACATTACATGCTAAGTGATGAGTCAGATGCATACATCATTTTGAACATGACTGTCTGAGTTGTGGAATGCATTGGATGATTGTTTTGTTGAATGTGTAATGGAATGATGAGTTTGTTGAGTATGTATTGGACTGATGGACTTGTGGTAATGATAGTGATTGTTAATGTTGTTTCCTTTCCAATTGTTGTTATCTGATGCTTGTTGGTTTTATATAATAACCTCACCCTTGCATTTGTTGTACCGTGTGGTTGGTACCTGTGATGATCGCGAACTTTCGTTTGTGGGAGCAGATGAGCAGCAGTGGGTGACCTTGGAAAGAGATCTTCTTTTTGTTGGAGTTGCCAAGCCGATGGGAAGATGTTGGATTCCTTTTTGGAGAAAAAGTTGTGTTTTGTTAATCAACTCTTTCTTAGTTAGTCTTTGGCTTTTTGTTGATATGTAATTTCAAGTGTATAAACACGTTTAAAGGAAGTTCTGATATGTGGATGACATGTACTAATTTAATATATATGTATAATGTGTTTAAATATGTAATTGTAATATCTATATGATAATTGTATTATCGCGAAAAATTTACCATCATTTCATAATCAAATTAATGGAGTTTTCATATTAAAATTGAAGTTGCGCGATTAAGAGTTATTGATATCGTAGCGACGAGGCGGGTCGTTACAAACATCATTTCATTTCAATATCTTCATCATAAACATCAATATCATCTCATATTAATATAATCATCAACATCATCTTTTATTAATATAATCATCAACATAATCTCATTTTAATGTCATTAACATCACAAGAAACCGTATTCCACATATATACATATAACACATGCATAAGATTCACATTCCCTAGGTCTTCAGACAACACAAATCTCATATGTTCACAGTCCATAATACCATGAGACTGATATTTTAGGAAAATTCTAAATTAAAGAGGAGAACTATAATATACAAAACAAACTCATGCCCATTTAATGTTTAATAGAGAAGTAAATAGGAGAATAGATTTATGAAATTTTGGGCAGAATCTCCTCTGTAATTAAGACTTTTCCCAAAAATCTAATCATTAAACAACATCACAATATCACTCATCAATAACCAATATATTCCATCCCATTAGTTTAAAACACAATTTTTCTGGAAATTAGCACACAACAGGAACAAATATACATCTCCATAATTGAGTTCCCTGACCCCCCCAATTATGGTATCAAAAGCTGTAAACAAAATAATAAACTCCCCTCACCTATCTATATCCCTCTGCTAGCTTCTTGTAGCGTCGTTTTGAGATCTCTCAAGTTCACGTGCTTTGGCCCAAATACAGAGCTCTATATACCAAATCGAAGATAATTTAGTATAGATTTCAAAGACAAGGTTAATATTGACATCCGCGGTCAAATACCCACTCAAATTTAAAAGGGACTAAAATGATGTTTTGGAAGTCTACATCAAAAGGACATTATTTTGGAATTTCGATCACACCAATGTGATCGGGGCTCAACGAAGGTCACAAAAATGCATGAATATTATAAAAAGGTAACTTTTACAACGACTCATCTTCATAGGTTTTTTAAAGGAAGTGTAAAAATATCCAATAACGGTATCCAAATCACAAGAGATACTAAGAGAGGTTCAAACTAGCTAGGAGAAGGAATAGAAACATGATTACCTCAAAGAAACATGAAGGGAGGATTGGAGGCTCCGTTCTCTACCGAATCCTCGAGTTGAGTTTTGAAGATTCCGCTCCATTTAAAGTGTTCCTCTCCGTGCGATGGTCCAACGACAACTCATGGTGGTCAGCAGTGGCCGTGGGTGGTGGAGGAGGAGGGTGGGGGACTTGGGTGGCTGTTTTGAAGAAGAAGGAAGCATAAGTTTCATGGTTTCACGCTGCTGCATGTATTTGTAGCTGCCTTTACTCGCCAAGGCGAATTATGCTCACCTGGGCGAGTGACCCAATTTTTGAAATTTTCACTTCTTCTAAAGAAAGCTACTATCACATGATCCAGATGTTATTTTGTAAATCCCAATGGTCACAATGTGCATGTAACGACTACCTTTCTTGTTCGTTTTTAATTTATTACGCTTCTTAATTTACAGAAAAAAAATTTTCTACGTAAATCATTTACGTAAAACTAATTATACGTAATAAGTTATTTATTTTGACACGTTTGCAAATTTGTCAAAATACAAAGTTCAAACATAGTTTAACATACAGTCTAAATACAATACAGTCCCAAATAGTCTGTTACAAAATAAGATACATACAGCTCAACGTAGCATCAAATACAGACAACCAGAAAATTTAAAATACAACATATAGAACATCTGACTCCTTCCTCAATGATTTCATTAGCTTACTGTTCCTCTACTCGCCCAAATAAATTGGGGTCATCACAGGTGTCAACCACAGACACAAATCGGGTAAGTACATGATAAACATGATTAGATAATAATAGAAATAGATAAATAATCGTAATAACAATTATAAAACAGATACATGATGAATGATGCATGCTTTCTTTATTATCATGATGCATGACTGAGATCTCAGAGTTCTAATAAAAGGTACCAAAGGCAGAATAGTTTCACCCACTCCAGTGAAACAGTCACACCCACTCCAGTGAGACCTCCCTCCACTCCGAGGGGATAAAAGGGTACCAATAGTTCCACCCACTCTAGTGGAACAGTCCCACCCACTCCAGTGAGACCTCCCTCTACTCCGAGGGGAAATAAATGCGAATGATGTATGTAATGGTTTCTTTTTATTTTCCAGTTACTCTTTATCATTACTTTTATTCAAATTCTCATATCTTTGGCACCAAAAGTTTTATTCACCCATCATGATCAATTTAATATATAAAAAGTATAAGTGCACCATAATTTTCTTTAAGTATGCATATTCCACTACTTTCAAATCTTAAACAATATAACATATAACCTTAATACAAATTAAAGTGCCACATCAAGTGAGTAGCATTCAACAACATCAAGTAAGTAACATACAACCCTAGTACTAATCAAAATTCATCATCAAGTGAGTACACATACAACATCATTAAATAAATAACAAAGTAACATATAGCCTTAATAAAACAATTAAACATAGTTACAAAATATAGATAATTGGATTTCCTAGTCACTTTCTTACTAGACAACATTCAAGTTAATTATTCCTTAAGTTATTTAAGGTTACTTATTACCTAGGTATTATTTTACTTCTTTGAAGCATTTTTACAAACACATGGTATACAAAACTTTAAGGCTTATGGAAATAAATGACAACTTAACTTAAGTCTTATAGAATTAGATGATAAGATAACATAATTAATTATTTAAGCATGTGTACCATAGTACTTCCCATACCTTGGCTTTTCTTGTTTGAAATTAAGCTACCTTTTTCTAAGAACCCTAGCTTTTCCACGTGAACTACTAAGGTGTGGGCTGTTGTGGGCTTTTGTTTTTGGCTTTTAATTCAAAGTGAAAAGGATTGAGAATGAAAGTGGGGTGCTGTCCGTGTGCTAACCTCCTCTTGGTCCCCACCACTCTTTTTTATATGCTAAGTTTACTTGGCTTTAAGTGAAAAAATATCTCAAGTTTATAATTGTCTTTCTTTTAGTTGGTTTTTTCCTATTGGTCCTTGCTTTCCAAGTGTCCCAAATCAAGATTTTTCTACATCCTTCATGTCTCATCCGTGCAAGGAATTCAGCTTGTGCCTTTGTCTCATTTTTTGTTCAAAACCGTGAAGTAGCTTAGCTTTGGTAGATTTTTGTTTTATTATTGCCAAGTAACTTTCTACTTGGTCCAATGGCTTGGTTCCTTGCTCCCTAACCGTCCAAGTGTCTTTGTTCCACACTTTTCCAAAGTTTTCTCCATTCTTCTCTTATTGCACAGTCCAAGCTTGGTGTTTTAAGCAAATATGTTGCAATTTTTTGGCTTATAGCTTAAACCGTAGAATAGATATGGTTTAGGGGTTTTTAATGCTTTATTTACTTAACATATTTTCTTATTTTAACCAAAAGTATTTCTATTATTTATGAAAGCCTAATTTTAATTGCTTTCTTGGGAGTAAAATTTCTAAAATTAGTTAGAAACTAGCTTAAGTTTTAGTAACAATTTTGGGATGTTTTTAGCTTTCTCCTAATGACTTTTTCTAAATTCCTATTGGTTTTATTTTGTTTTTAATTAATAAAATGTCTAGACCATTTTATTTAAGAATTCATTTCTTCCATAATTAAGAGAAAATTCTTTAGATTGTATCTTTCCTTTTTCTGTGTTTTTATAAAACTCAGATTAAGCTAGATTCAATTCTTTTTGAAATATCTTTCAAAATTTCTAAAAATTTCATTTCATAGTTTTTCTTTACTAGGAATGTCAATAATTTCTTATCTAGAAGCCTACTATCCTGTTGTCAGGTTTCTATAATCTTACTGAAGTTGTATGACCTTATCAGAGCTAAAAGGGTATTTTGGTCATTTGCACAAATGTTCAAGGGCATTTTAGTCATTTATCCTAGGGACTAACTTGTCATTTGTGGAATTGTCTAAGGATATTTTGGTCATTTTCAAAAATGTTCAAGGGTATTTATGTCATTTGTCTAGGAATGCATATTTATGAGAAAATGCACATATATTAAAATCTGAGGGTGTTACAGTGCATATGTGGGTTAGACGCTTACATTTAAAATTTGAAGGTGATCTAACAGTTAACCAATCCAGAATTGGGATTTTACCAAAACAAGTTTTGGGTCAAACTCGAAATCACACAATTTCAATGCAAATCAATCAAATTCTACATAACCTAATATCCACACCAAGTAGTTGAACAAGGATAATTCATACAATATTTCAATTAATCCAAATTAATAAAGTAATTAAATAATACAAGAAATACATAAAATATATATTTTCAATTATCCAAATTTCAGGACGTTATATAAGTTGGTATTTATAACGTTGGATTGTTGGGGTTGTTAAAGTAGCGTAACAACCCTATAGATAATTCATTGTTACTAGATATGCGGGCACCTGCAATTTCAAAAGCAAATAATAACATTATCATCAAAATTCAAATATATCAACATCTTATCAGTGTAACACCCCAATATTTTATTTATTGACTATGAAAGATTTAAGGATGCTTAGAAAAATTCTAATTCACTATCTAGAGGGATTTTTAGCGCTTAGTATATATTTTAAAATAAAATCTAAGTTGAACTATTCTAGTTATTAGAAAATTCTAGAAAAGTGATAGGCATAACCCTAAGAGTTTTCTGGTAAGTATAATAAG
>PYAF01002207.1:98593-108921 GCA_007407185.1 Glycine tomentella | reverse complement strand
CTATTTAATTCTTAAGTTTTTTAAAATTATTTGATTAAATTAATGTAAAAAAACAATAAAAAAAACTTAATTTTTTAAAAAAAGGAATATTTAAAACATAAAAAATAATAAATAAACAAAAATATTAAATACATATTAATTACTAAATTCTTAAATAATAAATAAAATTATTTTATAAACATTTGATAAACGAAATATTTAAAAAAATTAAACAAAACAATAACTTACAACATTTAAAAAGCCAAAACGTAAAAAGCAAAAAAGAAAAAAAAAAGCCAAAGTCGTGAGGTCCCTTACGACTTCACCAAAAAAAGCAAAAAAAAAATTAATAAGGAAGTCGTAAAATACAATACGACTTCCATTAAAAATAAAAAAAATTAAAAAAATCAAATCCGACTTTGGAGTGGTATAGGAATAAAAAAAAAGATTACGCTAATGTCGTAACTTTTGTTACGACTTTATTTTCCAACTTATTTTTAACATATCACATTTAAAAGAGTTGTAAATAATTATACGACTTTAATTAAATAAAATAAAAAATTATAAGTCCTAAAAACATTTACGACTTTAATTACAGAAGTCGCAAACTTTTTTACGACTTACCCCTATTTCATAAATAATTTAAAAAATACCCTCAAAACGTAATTAAAAAAAAAATCACCCCCTTTTCGTATAACGAATGGAAAAGAGAAAATGAATAAAAGGGAGATGAAAGAGACTAAAAACTAAAATTGTTCAGTAGAAATGAAAGAAGTATAATAAGAAAAAATATTAAAGTAATTTAATAAATAATAAGATAAATAAGTTTAAATTAAGTGTTTTTGCTATTACAATTTTATACATGTATTTTTTTACTTTTTTAAATTAAAGAAAACCTTTTTATTTTTATACTGGTACGATGGTCTTCAGTAATAGAAAAAATAGGAACTATAATCAATAAAATGAAAATGCCTAATTGAATATGTCCTTGCAAGAGAATTATTTGGGCATAGTTGTTGCGTTTTTATTTTAAAAAATATATACTTACATATTCAATTATGCCACCAAGAGGTTTGCTTTGACGTGAAAAAAATTCATTTTGGATTTTGTAAGAGCATCTTTAGTTATAAATCTTAAATTGAAATCTTAGATTTTTTTATAGTGAATATGATAATATCATGTAAGATCGAAGATCTCTCAATATCTTTCTCATTTCTTTATTGGTAGATTTCATTTAAGAATCTTAGATAATTTTTAGTAAGTTTCACATGTACCCCCACTTTTAATTATTTTATTTAAATATTTATTAAATTAATATAATTAATTAAGTCATTAAATATAATTAATAAAACATGTAAAAAATTATAAATATTAAGAAATAAGAAAATGAGCATAAATTTAATTTTTTTATGACTAAACGTTAAACAAATGAAAAATACATAAAATTGATAATAAAAAATACAACACATTAATACCAAAGAAAAATTAAATTTCATTATTGTTGTGATTATAACATTCCCAAATATGTTTCACCATGCCTGCTTGAAGTTGTTGATGAATTTTTCTTATGTATAATGCGTCTTGTTTGTAAATATGTAATAAAGTCATGAGGAGCACCACAAGATACTTCAACATTTAAAATTTCATTGTCTACCTGATCATAATTAACATCGACATTATCATTGAAAGTATCTCGTTCATCTTCAACAATCATGTTATGCAATATAATATTTGTCAACATTATATCCTTCATTGTATCCAAGTTCCAAGTACGTGATGAAACACATATAATTGTGAATTGAAATTTGTGCATTCTGATGAATTTTTTTAAAAACAACTACATTGTAGCTTTCATTTGAAACCCTGTTGGTGTCAAATTCAACTGTTTTTCAAACACATACTAAATGGTTAGAGAGGGTTTAGGGAGAGTATAAATGTAACTTACGGGTTCAAAAAAATTAGCGTGTGAAATAGGAAAAAAGAAAGAGTGACAACAACAACAGCCTATCATTTTCTTAGGGCCAGATCAGGTTAAATGGGTTAGTAGACTTTGGGCCAAATGTTGTTGGGCCTTTATCATTTTCATTCACACATTCCCAAATTCATTCTCTATTTTTTTTTTCTGGAAACCTTTTTCCCCTTCCACCTTCCCTCATCGTGTCTTCTTTCTACGATTTCGAGGATCAGATCTAGTTTCCTCGCCACTCATTCTCCTCCGCACGTCACGCGCCTGATGCCGATAACTCCCTCTTCATGAGACCACGCATCAATATTTGATGTTCATGTCTTAGGTTTTTCTTCTTCGTTAACTTGATTTAGCGTTCTAATAGTTTCGTTATCAAATCGTTGTTTCCTCATTTTTTCCTTCTAAATCGACATCTCATTGATGGAGACATACTTTCTAGACTGCTAGGTTTACTTTTATTTAGAATTTATCAATTTTTTTGTTCATGTGTACAGTGTTAATTGATGTAATTGAAACTTTATTTAATTTTTTGTTGTATGACGTAGGAGCCAAAATTGTAAGAAATCGTTGTTGATTTCATTATCTGAAAGCCTTTGAACCTATTTAAATGAAGAGAGAGGAAAAAGCTATAAAAAATAACTTTGCAATGTATTTCCCACTTTTGAATCAGCAAGTTTAGCATGTCAGCTTACAGATTTGTTAATCCAAAATTTGCAACATATTCATTTTTTGGTTGCTAATTGTTTTTCATGATAAATCTAAAATGACGGATCATGCATATGATTATAAAACACCAACTAACAATAAATCAGAGTTATCGGAGTTATGATTGTGTGTACCTTGTTGAACCATTACTGAATCAAAGGAAAGCTGAAGAAGATGAGGGAACAAGATGCTAGAGTCTTCCTCTCTATTGCCTATTCAGAAATTGGCAGCCTTCAGCGATGGGAGCATTATGGCTCATGGGGCTTTATCCCATATAAATAGGCTAGAGAGTGGACTTAGTAAAAGCCTAATCAATAGTGTGTCTGATGGTCCACCCATCACAGAAGCCCAATTAGACATTAATGCCTACACTGCTGCCTAACTAGGCCCAATACCAAAAGATGCTATAAGCCCAACTCAACATGATCACAATGGGTCAACCAAATAATAAAAATTGGAATATCCATTAACCCAATTAATTTAAAATACAAAACTAATTAATTAATGTTGCCCACATAAAGGAAAATTTCTAACATTCTCCCACTTGGGCTATATTAATTAATTTAATATTATTTTAAAAATAATTTTATTTAAAAAATGACTTTATCGGGTTAATAACTGAAAATTCATCTTACGTGGCCATAATTTTGAAAAACAATATTCGAATTCCAGCGTCTCAAAATGATTCAGTCCAACATAACCCCATCATAGGAACATGGCGATCAATATACCTAAAATATCATAGCATATGACCTTCCATACTCACATACAATGAATATTACATCTTCATGAACCTAAGCCTAGGAGTGTAGTAAGAATTAGTGTCAAAAAATGATCAACAATGTAACACACTAATTCTTATCGGTCCTCAATGTAATTTCTCAACAACATGAAACTACATTAGTGCAATTTCCAAACAACATGAAATTACATTTTTTCTGATGCAATTTCTCAACAACATGAAATTACATCACCTCAATTTCTAAACAACTTGAAATTGCCTTTTCAATCCAATTTCTTAACAACATGAAATTGAATTAACCCAATTTACAAACGACATGAAATTGCTCAAGTTAAATAAACCAATTGTCACAATACAACATGAGATCTCAAAATTTTGTGACATCCAAATATCTTTAAGCTCATGACAAGCTTAAAGATATTATTTCATATATAAATTTCTCAGTCGACAGGAGAAAAACAATAATGATGATCATCAATAAAATTCAAACAAAAGTCAGAAAATAATTACCAGTTTGCATATAAAAGTGACTCAGAAAGCAAACTGAATATAACTCCCACTGATCAAGGGAATCGAAAGAATCTAAAACATTCAAAAGCAAGCATCTATAACTCCCATTAATTAAGGAATAAAAAGAATATAAAATACTCTTATTTTACACACAAAAAGGCTATCAAAAAGTCTTTCCTATCAAAGCTTTTTAGATGAAAGGCTCTTGTTTCATTCAGTAAATCAAAATCTTATTGGAAAAAAATATCATCTACATAAAGTACTAAGAAATTATATTTACTCCAACTTACTCTCATGCACATGAATTAGTCAAATATATTTAAATTAATTTAAAGGGAATTAACAAAAGATTCACTGCTAAAGCAAAACGAATGCATTAAAATAAACTATAAGGCAAAATACAACTTTTAACAAAGCAAGTCATTACAATGAGGCCAGCAAAACAGTACATCCCCTTTGGACAGAATGCACATATCAAGGTTTAAACCAAGGACAAAGCCTCAGACAAATAAATCAATGAGCATAAACTGGCTTCAGAGAACTATCCCTTTTGGACAGACAGATCACCTAGACCAATGCACCTCCAATAATTTTATTATAGACAAGCTTCCAATTAAAACACACAACAACCCTCTTTGGGCAAGAAATTGCATGAAATAACTAGAAGCATTATTCAAATTTACAAAGAAATTTTCATGACTAATAAATTTGGGCAACAACAAAATAATTTATATACCATAAACCCCCCTTTGGGCAGGGAATATAATATACAAATATTTTCCATCACATGAAGATTTAAACAATAAGGAGAATTACATATAATTATAAAAATTCATCCCCTTTGGGCAGACAAACTTTTAAATTATACATATTTCTCCATAATTCCACATGTAATTTAAAAATAATTTATCCCATTTGAAAATAATATATCAACAACATTGCCCACCAACATATATGTTATTAGAAATCAAATATAATAGACTAAAATTTATAGCACCAAATGTGAATCAAAATAATTCATGTTAGCATTGAATAAAATAATTCACCAAAATTCGAAAAGACACCATTTCGAAAGTGTATTCCACAAAAGATGCATAATTGAAAAAAAAAATCCTCAAAAGTCCAAAGTTTATAAATTGTGGGACCTACCCATGTAAAACTATTTCTTATAAGCGACATAAATAATTCCAGACATATGTGCAGTGAATATAAAATTCAAAAAAGATACTTAATGCTCACTTACTAATAACTAATAAATGATAATACTAACTCATCTTTGGTGTTCAAAAATAAATATAAGTATTCATGCCAAGGTGAACAAACCATGAAACATTGTTATTCACACCATCAGAAAAAATTTCAAAATAATGAGTGAAACCAAAAGTGGGATCCAAAATATCGGAACACTAAGCCCATGTAAGTGTGAAAACAATGAAACCAACTCATTTTACAACAAGGCAATACCGCAATAAGGCTTGCACATATATAGTATGGTATAAACAATACCAATTACAAAATCCATATTAGTTAACTAGGTTTATTCAAATACGAAATAACACGGAAACTAAGGGCAAGATTTTAGTACTTTAAGCTCACATATACAAAACATTAGCAAATAGCAATTAATGCGTGAGCAGTATAACTGTGCAAAGATAATAATAAATGACAGTAATTCTCTTTTTAAAGTGAAATCATAAATTAATTCACTAATAAAGCCAATATTAGGCACAATTTATGGTTCTCCAAATTCATGCAACAATAAATGCACAAGACTTTAATAATTATTTCAAGGAAATTGTAACTTTCAAAATAGCTTGAAATTTTCACAAAAAACAAAAGCAACCCACACCACATTGTCAACAAATTCATTGAAACTAAAACTTCATGTTTACTAAACAATTTTGTTGAAACCAAAACAATTCATCAGATAAAAATAATGAATCATAATTCAAATCCTGAATAGTGTCATGAAACTAAACAAAATTAAATAATGATCAGCAATAAATAATTCAGGTAACAATAGCAATAACATTGAAAGGACAAATAATATAATATATAATTATTTTTCATCACATGAAGATTTAGTAACAGTTATTAAATAAAATATATAATTGTCTACAATTTATCCCCTCTAGTTAGATAAATTTTATAAATTATATATTTTCATAATTCCAACATAAAGGCATCGCATATAATAAAAAATAATTCATCCCCTTTGGACAGATAAATAATTTTTAATTACATGTTTCCATCAATAAAATTTATCCTCGTGTAATTTATTATTATTATATATTAAAAACCTTCTTTGGGTAGGTAATTAATATATAATAATTATTAAAATAACAATAATAGTTTATGAACCAAACATGTTCAAACAACATGAAACACTTTTTCAATATGTGTTTCTAGAAATTATTGCATTTGCCAATCAAGAAAAAATTCACTTATTGTCAACCATAATTATTGAAATAGGGTACTATAATAATAATTTTGCATTATATTACATTATGAATACACTAAAACAGCACTAGGAGATAATAATAAGGAATATAAACTCCAAAAGCAAAATAATTGGGTTCATAAGAAGATGTGGTCCATGTTTTTATTATTATTATTATTATTATTATCAGTCCATAATTCACTATAACTAATTCACAAAAAAAAAATCAAACAACAAATAGCAACAATAACCACCATTCAATACCACGTTGCATCATTAAAAAAAAATAACGCACATAATAGCCACACGAGATTGTTATCATCAAATAATATATGATAACAGATGTTGTAATCAACATTTTTTTAATTAAAAAAATTAAACATAACAACATAAAGTAATGAGAGAATGTATAATCTCAGAAACAAATATGAAACTTGGATATCACATCTTTTAATAATTCTGAACAATAAAATCACTTAAAAAAATAGAAGAAATTCAAAACTTCAAATCATCCTTGTATCAAACGAAGGAAATTTCAATTGCTTGTTTCAAGAAGCAATTATTATAGCATGTTTTACGAAACGATTTCCAAGTAAAAGATATTCAAATAAATTGTATCAAAACAAAAGAATGAAATCAACAACAGTGATTAATCACCATGAGATATGTAAACTGAAAGAAATCCCAATAAAGATTATAGGACAAGAATGTATGAGAAACGATGATCAAGAAGACATAAAAGAATGTGAATGGAAATCGAATACCAGAAAAAGACCTTTTAATTAGGTAACACAAAATTATTAAGATATTCAATTCAAACAACTAAACAAATTCATGTTTAATGGATTTTATAATCAAATGAGCCATGCTCTGATACCAAATGATAAATCTAAAATGACGGATCATGCATATGATTATAAAACACCAACTAACAATAAATCAGAGTTATCGGAGTTATGATTGTGTGTACCTTGTTGGACCATTACTGAATCAAAGGAAAGCTGAAGAAGATGAGGGAACGAGATGCTAGAGTCTTCCTCTCTATTGCCTATTTAGAAATTGGCAGCCGGGAGCATTATGACTCATGGGGCTTAATCCCATATAAATAGGCTAGAGAGGGGACCTAGCAAAAGCCTAATCAATAGTGTGTCTGATGGGTCCACCTATCACAGAAGCCCAGTCAGACACTAATGCCTACACTGCTGCCCAACTAGGCCCAATATCAAAAGATGCTATAAGCCCAACTCAACATGATCACAATGGGCCAACCAAATGATAAAAATTGGAATATCCATTAATCCAATTAATTTAAAATACAAAACTAATTAATTAATGTTGCCCACATAAAGGAAAATTTCTAACATTTCAATATCTGTTTTCCACCCAAACACCCTGTATTTGGAAAGAAAATTTTTGGATAGATTTTATATACTGAAGGAGTAGAATCTTTTCAAGGATTAAATAGCAGTCTAATGTTAGAATTTTATGATAGATGTTGTAAGAGTTAATTGTTGCTTGTCCTTTTGTATGCTTAAGCTCTAAATTCTGTATCTATTTCGTTGTTCATTTTATTCTCTCATTAACATGGAAGTTTGTGAGGATGAGGATAGCCAAAAGCAAGAACATTTTTATGCAAAAAAAATCAGTTTTTTTGTTTTTTTTCCTTTCATGGTGATAGGAAAGAATTTTGTTTGAGTCCTTAACTTTTCAAATAAATTCTCATTAAATGTGGAGAAATGACATTATGTCCTTCAATATTACGTAGTGTTGGGGTGAGAGGACTGTTGAGTTAGTTTTAAAATCTTTTTTTTTTTTTGAAAAAATCATTTCATATGTTTTTAGCGTTCAAGTCAGGGATCTCTTCAACACTAATCCTGCACAAATGTTATAGATTTGTGAAACCAGTGTTAACTTAAAAAAGTTAAAAAAAATTGCTTCTAATCTATCAAAATCTTCCTTTAGAATTTTGAAAGAAGGAGGGGTAATTGTTTTGTGAATTGAAAAATATTTGGTTTGCTTTGGTGCATTCTAATAGAATTGAACATTTTGAAAAATTTGAATTTTTGCAACCTTAATTGCATTAAGAGGGAATTGTGTTGACTATATATATATATATATATATATATATATGGTCCTCACTCTTGTGTTTTTCCTTTCAAAAACTTTCTCAATTTATCAAACAGAAAGATCTCTTATTATAGGAATTTTATTGGGAAAGTACATATACTAATTTTTGTATGCATTTCAATGTGCTGCTAATCATGAATTATTATTAGTTCTATTCAATGTGGAAATTATGTTTTATTAGTAAAGTGTTTATGTTGAGTCCTGCTTTTGAAAGGTCTTAATTTATTTTTCATATCTTGTATTTCATTTTTCTTGGAATTCTTAAGATTTTTACATTTTTGGATCCTCCTTCATTGCAATGTATGATCAATAATATATTCAAGTTTTTATTGCAACTTGGAACTAGCAATGGCATCTGAAGAAGTTCTGAAGGCTGTTTTCCCTTTCCTGGACGGTGTTGATCTTGCTTCTTGCATGGGTGTTTGTAAGAAGTCGAAAGACATAGCTAGCGATGATTTCTTTTGGAAATGTCTATGTGCCAAGAGATGGCCTTCAATCTGCAAGCGACCCAATCCTTCAACTTTAACATACTACAACTTGTACAAAACCTTTTAGAAACGCCAACATCGCAGAACTCTTCTCCCTCCGAGAATTACTTTTGATGATTTGGAGTTCTTCTTTGACATTTGGGCTGAAAACAAATTACTCTTCTCGGAAGTGGTGCTTGGCTCTGTCCTTCAAGCAGGTTTTAAAATTCCAGCATCTGGAGTTTGCAACATGCTCAAATTTCAATTGGAAGGTTCTGAATACAAGATGACTTTTCCTGTGGAACCTAGGTTCACTATCCCTTCAGGACAAAACCAGAATGTTAGTGTCTCTGTGATGGTTGGGAGGAAGGATTCAAATAACGTTGCTCGTGTAGTAACCAAGTCCATGTTTGATTACATCGATCATTCATCATATAGAGCCTTGGCTTTTGATTACCTAGACATATCCCCTGGTTACCCTTTTTTGTCTGGCATCCGTGCATGGATCTCTTTGCTATTCATGGAAGATAAAAATGAAAATCTCATGGATGTATTTGGGATCCAAATGGATTTCTGTGATGTGGCAAATTCTAAGGAAGAAGTCTTGTGGCTGTTGGACATGCTTGACTGGAAGTAAATGTTCAAACAGTGTGTGATGCCCCATCATTACAACAAAAGTAACTGGACATTATAATTTTATGCTAACTTGTTTGTTTATATAGGGTGCATTACAAAGTTCCAATCTTATTATCAGCATCCATAAGTTGCGTAATTTGGTGTTAATATCTCGTGTTTTTTGAGTATGTAAATACTCGTATAATCTATTATCAATAAATGCCTTTGTTTAAGCTTGTACACCAGCACGTTATAGTGTGATTTCTGTCAGCGCACCTTGGATTGGGCTACCATTGATTTGTGGTGTATACTAATGTTGAAGATAACATAGTTGGGGTAATTATATTATACTATGTATAAGAGTCATTTATTAAATAAATTATAGTTTTAATTATTTTAAGATAATTATTTTAAAAGTTAAAATTTATCATATATGTTGAATTGTGATTAGATGAGTAAATACTTCTTTTATACTATTAGTAATAATACTTTTTCTCATTATACTAACCTTTTCACTTATTACATATACACCATTTCCGTTGAAAATTTAGACTAATTTGTCGGATTAACAAGTTCATAATTTATTAAGCTAATTTAAATTAATATATGTTTTGAATTGCATTGAATTAAAGAAGGCAATTGTTACAAGTATTATATTAATGGCTAAAACAATGATAAAAATGGCTAAAATATAATTTTGTCTTCCTATTTTTTTAAATTCACAATTAGTCTTCATACTTTTTAATTGAGATAGTTTATCTCTTATTTTTAAAAAAA
>PYAF01002207.1:86085-98493 GCA_007407185.1 Glycine tomentella | reverse complement strand
TTTTTTTAAATTCACAATTAGTCTTCATATTTTTTAATTGAGATACTTTATCTCTTATTTTTTTTAAAAAAACTCATAATTTTAATCTTCATATTTTTTAATTTAAACATTTTGTCTTCCATTTTTTTAAAAATATGTGATTTTAATATTCTTTTTCAATTTCATACTTGACTATGTATTTTTTTAATTCTTTTTTAATAAATTAAGCTTGTCAGAAATTAAGTAATTAAAAAAAAATTGTTATGTAGATAAATAAATAAATAAATACATGTCAGTCAATATTTATAGAGTATATAGATCAATGTTTGAAATTGGCCATAAAAATTAAAATTGTGAATTTTTTTAAAGTAGGGGACAAAATGTCTGAATTAAAAAATAAGAGATTAAAATCACGAACTTTTAAAATATAAAGGATTAAAAAACTAGAGAACTAAAATCATAAATTTTAAAAAATAAAATAACAAACATGACATTTTGGTCTATATTAATTAAATTATGAGTAAATTATATTGATTCCCGGTAGATTTACATATATTCAAAGTTTTAAGACTTAGACCGACCTTGTCGGTCTGACCGATCAAACCGTGACCCGATGATTGGACTGGGCTGAGCCTTATATTTGATCAAGTGTGCTTTTGACCCGGAGTGACCCGACCGGGTTTGCAACCAAACCGGTGACCAGTCAATCCGGATCAAGTCACTTATCTTTTTTTTTCTTTTCTGGTTATAGTGATTTTTTTAACTTGTGTTCTTTATATTTTGTTTGTATTTTTTAAGACTTGTGAATTTCAATGCGCTAGGAGAAAGATTTTTGGAACATGGGGGCTATTTTTGTGATGGTTGTAGGGTTTCATAAGAGGATAAAGTTATTCTGTTGTATTTTTGTTGTTTTTTATTATAAGTGAACTAGTTGAGTGTTGTTTTGCTCAAGGATAGACAATTTTGCTTGTGATTATAAGCTGAATTTCTTTTCATATTAGGGGTTAGTTGATGTTTTTGTTTATCTAATTTGTTTTCAGTAGGACAATTATCATTGTTTAACTAGATGTTGTAGTGGAAAAATATGAGCTAATTGGAGAACCTATCACAACACCAAAATATTGGACAGTAGTGAATACAATTAGATATTATATTAGACATTGGATAGTAGGAACATATGTTGAACTTGAACTTATTTAGCTATTTATTTATGTTTGTAATCTTTGTTACTTGTTTGTTTGAACTTGGACAATGATGTTTTTTAACATTTTGATATCTAATTATTTATGTTATAGAATTTATTAATTTGTGGTGATATTTTTAAATATTTTAAGACAAATATAAAATATTCTATTTTTTATTACAGACTAGGTCATACGAGTCAACTAGTGACTCACCGGTTCAACCATTAACTCAGTGATCCAGTGTCATGACCCAGTCAGTCACCGAACCGACTGTTAAAACTATGCATATATTACACTACATATCCCTTTTTTTTTTTACATTTCTTTTAGTCCCTATGAACTAGCAGCGTTAACTTTCTGTTAAAAAAATGGGTAAATAGTTATTTTCGTCCATGAATGTGTAAAGTGCTGACAAATTCGTCCATGAAATATGGAAATTGAAATTTGTCCCCGAAAGTGAAAAAATTGTGACAAATTCATTCATCTGTTAACTTCTACCCGTTAATGTTAATGATAGAGTCTGTGTCACATTCATGGACGAATTTGGCAGCGCTCTACCCAAAATATAATTTAATCTTCATCTTCTCCCTTTTTTAATTGTTACAATTATAACATCACAATAAACACTTAAAAAAAGAAAAGCAAACATAAGTTAGAATAAACATAATAATAAGCATAATATTGATTGATAAGCATAATCTGTCTGTTGTTCTGAAATTTCTATTATGACAACATTAGGTAGTGACAAACTCAATTTGAGTCTCATTTTTTTGTAAGGATTAACTTAATAGTTGTGCATTTTAATTTGTTTGAGTCTCATATTTTGGGTAAGGTATCGTCTCATATTTTTGCTTTGAATTTATAATGTGACATTACCTTATCCAAAATATGAGACTCAAACAAAAATGCACATCCATTAAGTTAATCCTTACAAAAAAAAAAATAGACTCAACTTGATTTTGTCACTACCTAATGTTGTTATAATAGAAATTTCAGGCCAACAGACAATTTATGTTTATTAATTAATATTATGCTTCTTATTATGTTTGTTCTAACTTATGCTTGTTTTCCTAATTTTTTAAGTGTTTATTGTAATTTTATGCTTGGAATGATTAAAAAAGGAAGAAGATGAAGATTAAATTATATTTTGGATAGAGCGCTGACAAATTCGTCCTTGAATGTGTAGAGAGCTGACAAATTCGTCCCTGAATGTACCACATAGGCTCTTTCATTAATGGTAACAGACGAAAGTTAATAGATAGATGAATTTGTCGCACTTTTTTCACGTTCAGGGACAAAAATTTGAATTTTTATCTTTTGAAGACAAAATTGTCAACGCTCTACATACTCAAAGACAAAAATAGTTATTTATCCTAAAAAAATACACAAATAAAAAATCATTCTTTTAGATTTATACCCGTTTTGCCCATTCCTTCAGCCTGCTCCTTCTCTCTTCAACTTCACTCATCGATATATGTCCTTCGCCACTCTATTGGAAATCACAACAAACAACAACTGAAATCCAAAAGACCTGAAACCACGCCTTCCGTCGCACTCAAATTTGAAATCCGGCATCATTCAAATATGATTTTAACTCGTGCCACCGCATGTTGGGTTTTTGCTCTTTCACTAAAGCCCAATAGGGCCTAGTGTGTAAGAAGAGCCCAAGAAACCTAGATCTTGTTACACCTTAGGGTTAGGTTTTATAGGAACTCATATATATTCTACACTTAACCCTCTCTAAAGTGAGAGAGTTGTCACAGAGGCTGAGGCAAAGGCATCTTCTGATAGTGAGAAAATGCCCACACACTATCCCCTTTCCCCTTGAAAGATAGTCTAGAAGGTCTACCATCAACCGACTACAAGGAGATCAAAAGTATGATGACACAAGGATTCTAAGGCGTGGGAGATCATCTAAGATCAGCACTCCTAAAGGTAATATTCCTTGTGTGTTTATGAAACGATGATGATTCGATAAGCATACCAATATACTAGGTCCTTAAATCGCTTCCGCATAAATCCAATAGTCCCTACAGTTGGTATCAGAGCATGGTTGTACATTGGTATGTGAATCTAGTTTCACTATTCATGTAATTAGTTTGCTTCGTGAAATATGGCACCTAGCATTCTATATTTGTTGATCATATGTGTTGTATGTTTATCTTTATAATTCTTTTCATAAAAAAATCAATGCTTTATTTGGTTTTCAACTTTAATCCATGGTAGAGATTTGAATGTATTTTCTTGGGTTGTAACAAGGAGGCTAATCCCATATGATTATGTTTTCTCCTTGATTTTTATTTCAATTATTGTATTTTTTTTAATGTTATACAAAAGTTGTAATAAAAGAAGATCAAGAAGATGCAAAAAGAAGGATGTTCGTCACTGTTTGGACATGTTCGTGACTTTCTGGTGGTCGATTTGAGAAACCAATCACATAGCGTGGAAAGGGATAGAAGCACGAGAGGAATAGCGGTCGAAACAGCCGGAGAGGAGGCCGGACGCGCCCTCACACACCGCCGGAAGAGGAGGCAGCTGGGCTTCACGCGCTGGCAAAGATCCGGTGCGTGAGGACGTATGGAAGCTCCGTTGCGGCTGATTCCGGCGGCAGCGACTTCGTCTCTTCAAGGCGGTCCTTCCCCTGGAGTCTCGTCCTGAGATAAGTTCGAGTGATGGCGTAGTGAACGTGACGGCTAGGGTTCTTGAAAGTTGACCTAAGGTTTCTTGCCAAAGTTTATTTTTTGGGACATTGGGCCCATGGCTACCATAAAGGGGCTTGAAACAGAACCTATGGACTAAAAGGAAGAAGAAAATGGGCTAAAGAGATTTCAATTCCAATTTGTAACTTAATTTTTTTTTAGGAAACAATGGATTAAAGTTTTATTTAAATTGCTTTATTTTATGAATGGATGAATTATATGATTGATAACATGATTATTGTGGGTTTATTAGTGAAATGGTTATCGTTGAAGCCCCATCGGATAAGGATAATCGGATTTCGCTAGATTAAACCTTAATATTTTCAAAATTTTAGTAAAGTTTTGTACATCCCATCGTCAGCAACACTTAGACACTAAAGATAATTTTGAAAATAAACAATGGTTAAATACATTCAACTTTGGTAAAGTTGTTAACCCTCCCATCGAGGCTCTGGCAATGGAACTGAAGTCCCAAATAACAATATTAGTTTTACAAATATCTTGCCCATCGTAAGCCTTGTAAAGATAACTAATAGATTGTTGAACTATATCCGTTTATATCCATTTATTGTTATTCTTGTTTGTAATTAGTGTGTTTTTTCCTTGTTTTCATAAAAATGTCTTCATTCAATCCTTTAGCTACTATCTTGAGCCAAAAACCTACGGATGGTACAAACTACAAACAATGGGAGAAGGCAAATGTAACAATTCGCTGAGGATGTGCCTGAGGCAACAAAGACATGTTTACAGCAGGAGAAGGAAAGATGGGAGAAGGCAAATGTAGCAGTTCGCTGCTATATTTTAGCCAGTCTCACTAGTCACCTTCAGGAGCAAGTGAGTATGATTGAGAGTGGAGTAATGATGCTCCAGACTCTTGATGGCATGTTTGCTACGTCTAGCAGCTCTGCTAAGCAGAATGCGCAAATGCAGTCACCAAGACAGTTATGTCTGGAGGAAGTGTGCGGGATCATTGTCTGGCAATGATGGAAAACTTCAAGAAGGCTGAAGACCATGGGGTCATATTTGAACAAGAAGTAAAAGTTGACATTCTCTTGCAATCACTACCTGAATACTTCAATCAGTTCAAGATGAATTATAATATGAATAAGATGAATCTTGACCTTATTCAGTTTATGCATGAGCTTGAGAGTGCTGAATAGTCTCTAGTCAAGCAGGGCAGTGCCTTTTTTTGCTAGTGAGAGTTCTGTGAAACCTAAAGGGAAACCCAAGGGAAGGAACAAGAAAAAGAAGAAATCAGGTATTCCATTTGCCAAACCAGTTGCAATGAAGCAGTTAAAAGGCAAGTGCTTCAAGTGCGAAAAAAGGGGCATTGGAAGAAAAATTGCCCACGTATGAATCAACCAGGTATAGGTAATTTACATGTGATTGAAGCTTGTTTAGTGGAGAATTGCACTGATATAACCATGTTTGTTACTCTTTGTAGTGGTTCAAACATAGCTTGCCTGTAAGTGAAGGACAAAGAGTTTTGAAGCTTGGAAATGGGGAGCTTGTGTTTGCACCAGCAGTGTAACAAGTTATTTTATCTTCTGATAATTTCATAACTTTGGTTTTACAAGACTATTTATTTATTCCGGATTTTCAGAGGAATTTAATTTATGTTAGTTGTTTGATTAAACATGGTTTGATAGTTTAGTTTAATTCCTCAATTTCAATAAGAAGTTCATATTCTTTTATTTGTTCTGGTGAAATGATTAATGGTCTTTACTTTCTTAGTCATGTGCCCTATGAAGTTAATCATGTTGAATTAGGAGATGTTAAGCATGTTCATTCATCAAAGAAAATAAAAGTTTCCAATGAAACTTATCTTTGGCATTTGAGATTGGGTCATATTAACTCTTAACAGGATACAAGGTTTGGTCAATAGTGGGATTTTAAAATCCCTGCACTTTGAACCGATACCAGTTTGTGAATCTTGTTTAGAGGGTAAAATGACTAAGGGATCCTTCAAGGCCAAGGGAAATCGTGCCATACTTCAGCTGAAATTGGTACATACTGATGTATGTGGACCAATAAATGTCCAAGCCAGAGGCGGGTATCAGTATTTCATCACATTTACTGATGATTATACTAGATTTGGACATGTGTGTTGAATTGAGGGGGAGTCACTTGAAGCACAAGGATAAATTGATTCAAGAAGGAAGGTTTTGAACTTTCAACATGCCATGAAGCCTTGAAGATTAATTTGTGATTGAATGTAAAAGGAAGAAAGCATTTCTGGTGATCCAAGTGCATTGCATTCATATCATTCATTGAATCCATGTGGTTATGAAAAAGAGTTCACAAGGCTTTGATAAAATTGCATAAGTTTTTAAATCAAATCATAAGGTTTTGGAAAAATAAGTTTCTTTCTGTTATAATCGATTATTTCAATAAAACAATCGATTATTTTGATCTTTGTATTTTCTGGAAAACCTTTCAAGAACATTGTAATCGATTGCATGTCAGGTTAATCGATTATTTTCACTTGATTCACTTTTTGAACTGCCTTGATGAACATTGTAATCGATTATCTATGAACTGTAATCGATTACCTTAGACAAAACTTAAAATCATCTTTCTCTCTTAATCGATTACCCAAGTCAGTAATCGATTACATCATATGTTGTGCTTACAAAGCTTTCTGTCATAATCGATTACCAAAATCCGTAATCGATTACCTAATACATTCACTAGCTTAGAAGCTTTCTGGCTTAATCGATTACCAGAAATTGTAATCGATTACATAGTATAACTTGTTTTATTTACCTTCCTGGTATAATCGATTATCAAAGGATGTAATCGATTACACTGTGCTTTCATTATTGAACATCCTTCTAGTGTAATCGATTACGCATCGTAATAATCGATTATTTTGATTGAAAACCATACCCAGAATTTTTATGAACACATTAATCGATTACAAGCTTGATTTAATCGATTATATAAGTAAAATAATCGATTACAGGAGCATATTTAATCGATTACCAACGGTTATAAAAGTTTGTTATAAATAGACCTTTGGCTCAACTGTGTTTCTAACTTGACCAATTCGTATTGCTGAGTATTCAAAGGCTTTTCAAACACTCTTTAGTGATTCTCTGGGTTCATAAGGTTCTTACTTTCACAATACTTTCATGAGTTGTTAAATTGAAGAAAAAGCAAGAAGGTTCTCTTCAAAGTTTTAAGGAAGAATTGTTCTAAATCTGTTTTCAACATACAACCTGATTTAATCATTCATATGTACATCATTCATTGGATCATCAGGTGACTTCTTTCCTTAAACTTTGCTGTTGTATTTCTGTAATTCAAATTCTGTAAAGATTGGCTTATTGTAAATGGGTTTCTTGCATGATAACTAGAGATAGGGTTTCTCTAGGAGTTGCTGAGTAGTGTTCTCAGTGGGGTTAGTCTCTAAGGGTCTAATAGTGTTTTAGACTTCTGAACTTTATCTAGGGTTGATAAAGAGAGGCTTGTAATATCTTGTAAGAATATTATTTGCAATAGTGGAATGCCATTCTAGTGTTGAGTGGAAGAACTGGATGTAGCTTCATAGTGTTTGACGTGAACCAGTATAAAATTGTGGCTGATCTTTATTCTATTCTCATCATCTCTTTATTGCTTTGGTCTTTGAATCAAATTACTTGCACAGAAAAGATTTCAATTGTCTATTGATTTTTTTGACAAAGAATTTGATTGAATATAAGATTGGTTGATTTGAAAACAATTTTAAAGTGATAAAGATCTTCTGGAAAACTCTGATTTGGAAATTTTAATTTATCAAGGTTCAACCAATTCACCCCCCCTCTTGGTTGTTTAGAAGTGTTTTTATCATTTTCAATTGGCATCAAGAGCTGGTTCTTGTAAGTTACTCAAGATCACTTCTTATTTTCAAAAAGAAATATGAATACTTCCCAAATAACCTTTAAGGAGGGTGCCTCTTTAAACAGATCTCCTATGTTTGAAGGGGAACATTTCAGCTTTTGGAAAAATAGAATGAAAATCTTTATTCAATCAAATGACCCAGGAGCATGGAATGCAATAGAAAAGGGTCCCTTTATTCCAAAAAAAAACTGTGGCAAATGAGTTGATTCCCAAAGAATGGGATGAGATGACTGAGGCTGAACAAAAGGCTGCCCAATATGATTTCAAAGCTAAAAATATGATCACTTCTGCACTTTCCTCTGATAAATTTTTCAGGACTGTAAGATGTAACAGGGGCAAAGAAATGTGGGAGATGCTTGAAATTACTCATGAAGAAACTGAGGAAGTTAGAAGATCAAGGAAGCATGCTTTGATCCATGAGTATGAAATGCTTAAGATGAACTCCAATGAAAGCATTTCTCAGCTGCAGACCAAATTTACTCATATTGTAAATCATCTTTTGGTTCTTGGAAAGGTCTTTGACACTGAAGAGTTAAACATCAAAATATTGAAGTGTTTGACAAGACCTTGGCAACCAAAGGTTACAGCAATCAAGGAGTCGAAGGATCTATCAAAGATATCTATGGTTGCATTGTTTGGTAAGCTTCTTGAATATGAACTTGATATGTCTCAACTAACATCTTGTGAAGATGCAGAGAAGAAATCAAGGAGCATTGCCTTGAAAGCTGCAACTTTGAAAGCTGAAAAAGAAGAGGAAACAAGTGAAGAGGATGATGAAGAAAATGTGAACTTGGTGGTCAGAAAATTTAGCAAATTTCTGAAAAAGAACAAGAACAAAAAGTTCAACAAGGGTAGCAAAAACAGCAACAGCAACAACAATCTCAACAAGAAGATTGACAACAATTTTACATGTTTTGAGTGTGGCCAGCCAGGCCATATCAAATCTGAGTGTTCAATCTACTTAAGGAAACAACAAGGAGAAGGCAAGTTGAAAAAGGAAGGGAAAACTAAAAAAGCATACATACCTTGGGAAGATAATGAGTCAACTACTTCAGATTCTTCCACAGAAAATGAAGAAGCTAACATGTGTCTCACTTCCACCATCAATGAAGATGATGATGATTTGCTAAGTGATGAAGATGAGGTAAATTCTGAACTTGATAAAGCTATTCATGCTTTTCAAGAAATGCATGAGGAAGCCCAAAAAATTGCAAAATCCAATAATAGGCTTAGAGGAAATCTTAGATGGCATATTGAAAAAATCACTGAATTCCAAAATGAAATTTGTAGCTTGAAAGAAGAAAATGAAAAACTTGTTTCAAGTTACAAATTGAATGGATGTGTGTGTGCTTCTTCCTCTAGCAATGTTGATAAGTATAAATTGCTTCAAAAGGATTTTGATGAGTACAAACAAAGTCAAGGTGAAAAACATATGTTGCTTATGGCTGAAAACAGTGATTTGATTGATCTCTTGAGAAAGTTTTACAAGGGAAAATGCAACTTGGCTGAAATGCTAAGTGTGCAAAGATATGCTAGAGATACTTCTGGTTTGGGGTATAAATATGGTTCAAAATCAATTGGTAAAACAGTCTTTGTACCTCCAAAACAGAAGAATCAAAAGTGGCAAAGAAACTCAAGAGTTAATCAAAATTCTGGATTTAGAAAAACCTCAAAATCTTTCACTTGCAACTATTGTATGGAAAAGGGGCACACATCATTTAAATGCTATGCTAGGAGATTATATGTGCCTAATGGAAATTGCATTTGGATTCCTAAAAGAAAGAAAAATGCTAACCCTTATGGACCCAACTTCAATTGGGTACCTTCCCTTGAAATCTGATTTGAATTTTGCAGGTGTGTCTAAGAGCTAGAACATCAACTTGGTATCTTGATAGTGGATTCTCTAGACACATGACTAGAGACATGTCCCTACTTTCAAATTTGACTCTCAAAGAAGGAGGATATGTCAGTTATGGAGATAATAATAAAGGGAAGATAATTGGAGAAGGTAATATTGGGGATAGCTTCAAAGCTAAGATCAAAAATGTGTTGTATGTAGATGGATTGAAGCACAATTTGTCGAGCATAAGTCAGTTGTATGACAAAGGCTTTAAAGTGAATTTCAACAAAGAATGCTGCATAATTTCTGATGACAAAAGTGGTGAGTTACTGCACATAGGTAAAAGGAAAGGTAATATATATGTGCTATCAATTGATCATGCATCATTCCATAAATCTTCTTACCTAATAAGCAAAGTTGATGAAACTTGGTTGTGACATAGAAGAGCAAGTCACATAAACATGCATCACATGAACAAGCTTATAAGAAAAGATTTAGTAATTGGATTACCCAAACTCAAGTTTGAGAAGGACAAACTTTGTGATGTCTATCAAAAGGGGAAACAAACAAAGAACTCTTTTCAAAGTAAAAATATTGTTTCCACCTCTAGGCCACTTGAACTTCTTCCCATTGATTTGTTTGGTCCTTCTAGAACTATGAGTTTAGGTGGGAATTATTATGGACTTGTGATTGTGGATGATTACTCTAGATACACTTGGACTTTGTTTTTGAAATCCAAGAGTGATGTTTTCCTTGCTTTTAGAAAAATGGCTAAGCTTACTCAAAATGAGAAAGGTTGTAAAATTGTCTCAATAAGAAGTGATCATGGTGGTGAATTCCAAAATGAACATTTTGAAAAATTGTGAGGAAAATGGAATTAACCATAATTTTTCTGCTCCAAGAACACCCCAACAAAATGGTGTTGTGAAGAGGAAAAATAGATCTCATGAGGAAGGAGCTAGAACACTTCTTAATGAGTCTAATTTGCCTAAATATTTTTGGACTGATGTTGTAAGCACTGTGTGTTATACTTTGAATAGATTACTTATAAGGCCTATTTTAAAGAAAACCCCTTATGAGCTATACAAAGGAAGAAAACCAAACATTTCTCATTTAAGAGTATTTGGCAGTAAGTGTTTTGTATTAAACAATGGGAAAGAATCACTTGGAAAATTTGATGCTAAGGCAGATGAAGCAATTTTCCTTGGATATTCATTACATATCAAGGCTTATAGAGTATTCAATAAAAGAACAATATGCATTGAAGAATCTGTGCATGTGGTTTGTGATGAAACTAATCCTTCTAAGGAGGAAAAAGAGATTGATGGTGATGCAGGACAGCTGGAAGAAATTATTGAATTGAACAAAACCTCAACCAAAGATGAAGAACCAAGCGCTGAAACAAAATCCACAACACTTGTTCAAGTGCCTAAAGATTGGAGAACAACAAGAGATTTATCACTTGACAACATCATAGGTGAAGTTTCAAAGGGAGTATCTACTAGATCTTCACTAAAGAACCAATGTTGTGACATGGCTTTTGTTTCTCAAATTGAACCTAAGAACATTGATCAAGCCTTGAATGATGAACATTGGATGCATGCTATGCATGATGAGCTCAATCAGTTTAAGAAGAATGAAGTTTGGGAACTTGTTCCTAGACCTTCATCTCTTAAACCCATTGGCACTAAATGGGTTTTTAGAAATAAACTTGATGAGAGTGGAATCATAGTCAGAAATAAAGCTAGATTGGTGGCTAAAGGCTATAACCAAAAAGAAAGCATAGACTATGAGGAAACTTTTGCTCTAGTTGCTAGATTGGAAGCAATCAGGTTATTACTTGCATATGCATGTCTCATGAATTTCAAACTTTTTCAAATGGATGCTAAAAGTGCATTTTTAAATGGATACATTGAGGAGGACATATATGTTGAACAACCTCCTGGTTTTACTGATTTCAAACATCCAAACTATGTTTATAAATTGAAAAAGGTGCTTTATGGTTTGAAACAAGCTCCTGGACAATGGTATGAAAGGTTAAGCAAATTTATGCTTGATCAATCCTTTATAAGGGGCAGTATTGATAAAACTCTGTTTATCAAAAGGCATGGCAATGATTTCTTATTGGTTCAAGTGTATGTGGATGATATAATTTTTGGTTCTACTAATCACTTGTTGTGCAAGGATTTTTCATCAGCTATGCAGAAAGAATTTGAGATGACAATGATGGGTGAACTAACATTCTTTCTAGGACTTCAAATAAAGCAAATGAAGAATGGGACCTTTCTCAACCAATCCAAATATTGTCTTGAAATCATCAAGAAATTTGAGATGGAGAAAAGAAAGGATGCTGCAACTCCCATGGCTACATCAACATATCTTGATTTAGATGAAAGTGTAAAGAAGGTTGATGAGTCTAAGTACAGAGGAATGATTGGATCTTTGCTCTACCTTACAGCAAGTAGACCTGATATAATGCTTAGTGTTTGCTTATGTGCAAGATATCAAGCAAATTCCAAAGAATCTCATCTTACTGCTGTCAAAAGGATCCTCAAATATCTCAAAGCTACACCTAGAGTTGGTCTTTGGTATCCTAAAGGTGCTTCTATCAATATTGTTGGATATTCTGATTCTGATTTTGCAGGTTGCAAATTAGATTGAAAAAGCACAAGTGGCACTTGTCATCTTCTAGGAAGTTCATTAATCTCATGGCATTACAAGAAACAATCATGTGTTGCATTATCTACTGCTGAAGCTGAATACATCTCAGCTGGAAGTTGTTGTGCACAAAGCTTGTAGCTTAAACAACAAATGCAAGACTATA
>PYAF01002207.1:59847-85985 GCA_007407185.1 Glycine tomentella | reverse complement strand
TGCTATGTGACAATACAAGTGCTATAAACATATCAAAGAATCCAATAATGCATTCAAGGACAAAGCATATTGAGATCAGACATCATTTCCTCAGGGATCAGGTTCAAAAAGGTAACATAAAGGTAGAATTCATTGACACCAATAACCAACTTGCTGATATTTTCACAAAACCATTATCAAGGGATAGATTTTATACACTAAGAAACATGCTAGTGATTTTATATGAAAGTAACATTATCTAGCTTGTTCTATATGTGTTTTGTGTGTTGAATAAAAGCCAAAATGTCACAAGTGTGTATGATTGATTAAAAATTTGCATTAAAAGCAGCTAAGTGCTCTGTATCTGATAAACGTGCTGGAATAATCGATTACAACACGGGTTAATCGATTAAAAGCATTAAAAATCACATTTAGCATGAAAATTGTCCATATGTAATTGATTACACATATATGGTAATCGATTATTCTTCACATTGCTAGATTCCAAATGTTTCTGGAATAATCGATTACATTGATTAAATTTTTCTAAATGTTTGCATGTCTCACTAGAATAATTGATTACTGAAGCCTTGTAATCGATTACCTTCATTGTTTGAAATAATTGTCTTTCTGGAGTAATCGATTACCTTACGGGATAATCGATTACATCAAGCTTCGATTCCTGCAAAAATTCCCTCATCCATAAAATAATCGATTACATTGAAAGATAATCGATTACATATCTTCTCCTACATCTGATTAATAGGAAAATAATCGATTACCTGATGGGATAATCGATTACCTATGTGTATTTTTGTTTTTGCTCTGTATAAAGTAATCGATTACACTTCATTTTTAATCGATTATTCACGCCGTTGTTTGAATTCTGACAATTTCTTCTGAGTTTGTAACTGCCCAATCTAATCAATCTCGTATCTAATCATCATTGATTTGTATTAACTGCCTATAACAGCTATATTTTTGAATAAATTGAACGTTGGTGCTTAATTTCTTCTACAAATACATGCATTCTAGCACTATTTGCCCTTGCACCAATTTCTCTATTCTCTCTTAATCATTCTCTTTAATTCTTTGTTCTCTACAAACCTTTGTAGTATTCCTAAAATGTCTACCCCTAAACGCAGTAGAACTGGTAAAAGGAAAGTTGGAGAGTCCTCATCCAATCCTCAGCCTCAAACACCCCCTAATAGGTTGGACATTTGGTTCAACAAAGAGGCTGATAGGGTAAACTATCTTCAGTTCTTTGCCACCAAGCCCATAAGTTCCCCAAAGTACCTTAGTCTAGATTGGTTCACTAAGGAAGGTTTTATGTTTCCTGCCTATCTAGAAAACCAGGGTCTTAGGCAATTTGTAGAAATGAAGGGGACCTACTACCCTGATTTGGTAAAAGTCTTTTACACTTGTATCAAAGGTTCTATGAGTGGGGAGATAAAATCTATGGTTAAAGGGGTTGAAATGATTATAACTCCAGAAATCTGGGAAGCAGTTGCTGGGGTAATTTGTGAGGGGGAGAGGAAGTTTGAAGAAAACCCAGAGGGCTACAGCAAAATAGACACCTATAGAAGTATGCTTACCAACCCAGATATGCCAATCAGAAATAGGTTAGGGACTGGTCCTATGACCCCTGAGGATAGGTTACTTCATTATATTATCACCTATGTCCTTACCCCTAGGGGAACCAACCATGCCCAGGCTAGGTTAGGGACTGGTCCTATGACCCCTGAGGATAGGTTACTTCATTATATTATCACCTATGTCCTTACCCCTAGGGGAACCAACCATGCCCAGGCCACTGATGAAGACCTACAGCTTGTGTATGGTCTGAAGCACACAATACCCATGAATTGGGTCATTATTTTTCAAGAAATCATGCTAAAGTCCAAGATACTTGTAAACTACCATTTCCCTTACCCAGTTCTTGTGTCAAGGTTCATTGATTATTTTAACATTAATGTGACAAATGAGGTGGTTGATAATACAAATTCCTCAAACAGTTTTATTCAACAAAAGCATTTAACCAAGCTTGGATTGGTTAAAACACCAGATGGTTGGGTGATGGCTGGGCAACAACAGCAAGTGCCCTTACAGATGCCACAACCTAATCCTGCTGAAGCTGGTGCTCAAGAGGAGTCTTCTGAAGATTCTATGGATCCTGCTCAGCCACTCTATACTCCTTTTGAATCCCTTATGCTGAGCAAAATGGATGGGCTACTCAACATGCATCATGAGTTTAAGGCTGAAACTCAAGGAGCTTTTAGGGAATTAAATGCCAGGCTAGATGCCATTGAAGCCCAACTAAGGATGGATGATTCAGAAGAATTTTAAATCTTAGTTTTTATGTTTTTTTTAGTTTTTAAGATTATTGTTTTTCTTGTTTAAGTTTGTAATTTTCCCCATATTAATGCAATATTATTGATCAGTTTACTTTAATCCGCTGTGCCTTGAATTTTTTACTTTAAAAAGCCAAATAGGGGGAGAAAAATTGAATTTCAGATGTGCTCTGTATACACCTCTGTTTACCCCTGTTTTTGTGGACATTTTTATGCAAAAATTTGGTCTGCATAATTTGAGAAATTTAGGGGGAGATAATTGGTAAAACTGATTGCTTTATATTGATATACCATGTGAATGAATGCTAAGTCAATCACAGAAGCCTTTAACATTTGTTCTTGGAAAGATATTGATTGATTTTCAGGTATGAAAAGCTTAGATAAAAACTTTGGTGCTTTTTCAAATTAATCACAAGACCCAATGCTATTCAATTCAAAATTTGGCATGTTTAAAGCCAAAAAGGGAGAGATTGTTGAATTGAGGGGGAGTCACTTGAAGCATAAAGGATAAATTGATTCAAGAAGGAAGGTTTTGAACTTTCAACATGCCATGAAGCCTTGAAGATTAATTTGTGATTGAATGTAAAAGGAAGAAAGTATTTTTGGTGATCCAAGTGCATTGCATTCATATCATTCATTGAATCCATGTGGTTATGAAAAAGAGTTCACAAGGCTTTGATAAAATTGCACAAGTTTTTAAATCAAATCATAAGGTTTTGGAAAAATAAGTTTCTTTCTGTTATAATCGATTATTTCAATAAAACAATCGATTATTTTGATCTTTGTATTTTCTGGAAAACCTTTCAAGAACATTGTAATCGATTACATGTCAGGTTAATCGATTATTTTCACTTGATTCACTTTTTGAACTGCCTTGATGAACATTGTAATCGATTATCTATGAACTGTAATCGATTACCTTAGACAAAACTTAAAATCATCTTTCGGTCTTAATCGATTACCCAAGTCAGTAATCGATTACATCATATGCTGTGCTTACAAAGCTTTCTGTCATAATCGATTACCAAAATCTGTAATCGATTACCTAATACATTCACTAGCTTAGAAGCTTTCTGGCTTAATCGATTACCAGAAATTGTAATCAATTACATAGTATAACTTGTTTTATATACCTTCCTGGTATAATCGATTATCAAAGGATGTAATCGATTACATTGTGCTGTCATTATTGAACATCCTTTTGGTGTAATCGATTACTCATCGTAATAATCGATTATTTTGATTAAAAACCATACCCAGAATTTTTATGAACACATTAATCGATTACAAGCTTAATTTAATCGATTATATAAGTAAAATAATCGATTACAGGAGCGTATTTAATCGATTACCAACGGTTATAAAAGTTTGTTATAAATAGACCTTTTGCTCAGCTGTGTTTCTAACTTGACCAATTCATATTACTGAGTATTCAAAGGCTTTTCAAACACTCTTTAGTGATTCTCTGGTTTCATAAGGTTCTTACTTTCACAATACTTTCATGAGTTGTTAAATTGAAGAAAAAGCAAGGTTCTTTTCAAAGTTTTAAGTAAGCATTATTCTAAATCTGTTTTCAACATACAACCTGATTTAATCATTCATATGTACATCATTCATTGGATCATCAGGTGACTTCTTTCCTTAAACTTTGTTGTTGTATCTTTGTAATTCAAATTCTGTAAAGATTGGCTTATTGTAAATGGGTTTCTTGCATGATAACTAGAGATAGGGTTTCTCTAGGAGTTGCTGAGTAGTGTTCTCAGTGGGGTTAGTCTCTAAGGGTCTAATAGTGTTTTAGACTTCTGAACTTTATCTAGGGTTGATAAAGAGAGGCTTGTAATATCTTGTAAGAATATTATTTGCAATAGTGGAACTCCATTCTAGTGTTGAGTGGAAGAACTGAATGTAGCTTCATAGTGTTTGAAGTGAACCAGTATAAAATATTGGCTGATCTTTATTCTATTCTCATCATCTCCTTATTGCTTTGGTCTTTGAATCAAATTACTTGCACAGAAAAGATTTCAATTATCTATTGATTTTCTTGATAAAGAATTTGATTGAATATAAGATTGGTTGATTTGAAAACAATTTTAAAGTGATAAAGATCCTGTGGAAAACTCTTATTTGAAAATTTTAATTTACCAAGGTTCAACCAATTCACCCCCCTTCTTGGTTGTTTAGAAGTGTTCCTATCATTTTCAATGTGTACCTGATGCGTCACAAGTCTGAAGCTTTTGGAAAATTCCAAGAGTTCAAGGTTGCGGCTGAAAAGCATCTTGGTGTTCAAATTAAGACACTTCGGTCTGACCGAGCGGGTGAATATCTATCTAGAGAGTTCAAGTCTTACCTGACCAAAGAGGGGATAGTTTCACAATTATCTTCTCCAGGGACACCCCAGCAGAATGGAGTTGCTGAAAGGAGAAATAAAACCCTTTTAGAAATGGCAAGATCTATGCTCAGTTATTCATCTCTTTCTGATTCATTCTGGGAATATGCCTTAGAAACTGCTATGTACCTTTTGAACTTAGCTCCGTCCAAGTCGATTTAAAAGACACCAATAGATTTATGGAAAGGGTGTAAGCCCACCATGAATCATAGTCGGATTTGGGGTGCTCCAGCACATATCTTACAACAGAAGCCAAATAAGATGGACTCGCGTACAAAAGTATGCATGTTTACAGGCTATCCTAAAGGAACCTGAGGTTGGTTATTTTATAGTCTGAAAGAAAAGAAGGTCATAGTGAGCACTCACGCGACTTTCTTAGAAGAGGACTATATGGCAAATTATAAGCCAAGGAGTAAAGTTATTCTTGATGAACTAGTCTCATATCAAGCTTCACCTCAACCTCAGGCAGTTCCAGCTTTTGTTCATATGGTTGTTCAAAGAGGGGAGAATATACCTGTAGTTGAACACACACAAGAACCAGAAGTTCAGCATGATGTTCAACAAGTGGAACCTGTAGAAATGCAAGTACCACTTGTGGAAGAACAAAATCAAGAATTGGTTAACCCACGTAATGAGGTTCCTCCAGAAATTGTTAATCCACCTAACTTGGATCGTCCTGTAGATGCACAACAACAAGTGCGGCAAAGTCGTAGTGGGAGATTGATTCGTAAACCTGCAAGATTTCTCTTGTTGGTCGAATCGTATCAGGATGTCATCATTGAAGAAAATGATGATCCCACGAGTTATGACGAGGCACTAGGAGATGTTGATGCTCAGGAATGGCTTGAGGCTATGAATCGTGAAATGGATTCTTTGTATTCTAACTCAGTTTGGTCTCTTGTAGATGCACCAAAAGGGGTAAGATCCATTCGGTGTAAGTGGATCTACAAGAGAAAGAGAGGATCAGACGGGAAGGTTGAAACCTTCAAAGCTAGTTGGTGGCGAAAGGGTACACCTAAATAAAAGGTGTGAATTATGAAGAAACCTTTTCGCTGGTTTCCATGCGCCAGTCCATTCGGATTCTCTTAGCTGTTGCAGTAAATCTTGATTATGAGATTTGGCAAATGGATGTCAAAACTGCTTTTCTAAATGGAAATTTGGAAGAGGATATCTATATGCAGCAACCAAAAGGGTTCATAGCCAAAGGGCAAGAAAACATGGTATGCAAGTCGCAAAGGTCCATTTATGGACTTAAGCAAGCGTCCAGATCATGGAACATCAGGTTTGATCAAGCCATTAAGTTTTATGGTTTTGAGAAAAGTCCTGATGAGTCGTGTGTGTACAAAATGATCCAACGGGAAGCAGTATCTTTTCTGGTGCTTTATGTAGATGATATACTCCTTATTGGAAATGACACAGAGGTATTATCGGGCATAAAGACCTAGCTGAGCAAGCATTTTGATATGAAGGACCTAGGAGAAGCCAATTATATTCTTGGTATTAAACTCTTACGAGACCGGAAGAATAGGGTATTGGCATTATCCCAGGATAATTACATCGACAAAATACTTGCCAGGTTCAATATGGAGAATTCCAAGAAGGAAATTTTACCCTTCAGGCATGGGATTCATCTCTCTAAGGAGCATTCTCCTAAAACTCCTGAGCAGAGAGAACGCATGAGTAAGATACCTTACGCTTCAACAGTAGGTAGCCTTATGTATGCTATGCTGTGCACCAAACCAGATATCTACTATGTAGTGGGAGTAGTAAGCCGGTACCAATCTAATCCTAGAGAGGAACACTGGATAGCAGTTAAACATATACTTAAGAATCTTCAGAGAATGAGAGATTATATGTTAGTCTATTCAAGTGGGAGTCTTGAAACCATTGGTTACACAGACTCAGATTTCCAAGGAGACATTGACTCAAGAAAATCAACTTTAGGCTATGTGTTCACTATTAATGGCGGGGCTATCTGTTGGAAAAGTATCAAACAGTCATGTGTGGCTGACTCTACCACAGAGGTTGAGTATGTTGCAGCATCAGAAGCTGCAAAGGAAGCCGCATGGTTGAAGAAGTTCCTTATGATCTTCAGGTGATACCAGGTGCTAGTCGTCCCATCACACTTTATTGTGATAACAGTGGGGCAGTAGCACAGTCCAAGGAACCACGGTGTCACAAAAGGCAAAAACACATAGAAATGAAGTACAACTTGATCCGAGATATCATTGAAAGAGGAGACACAGTGGTAACCAAGATAGCATCGAAAGAAAACCTTGCTGACCCTTTTACAAAGAGTTTGCCAGAACGTGTGTTCGAGAGGCATATTACATCTATGGGTCTTAAGAGGATTCCAGATTTGTTGTAGCTTTAGGAGCTTGTTTTTTACTTTGTTATTTTTGTGCCTTTTATGCAAGACATTATGACATTGTATTTTTTTATAAAAGTTTTAAATGAGGTATTATTCATTTATTTTGCACACTATTTACAAACACCAAGGTCCGGATCAATTGTGAAGTATATGATCATATGGATACATTCATGGAGGACATGGTCATCGGTTCTCATAATTGATGAACAGATTCACAGTTGTTAAATAAAGTTGGGCACTTTATTTTGGCTGCAATATTTTATGAAATGGTTTTGTCCGAATCATTGTAAAATATTGGTGTGAATTAACATTCACATTGAAAGGATCAAAGAGAGATTTGATTAAGGGTGTTTTTCTGTCATAAGGTATCAAATCTTCATATAACTATAATTATATGATTGCTCTTAATTCTGAGTTTATTATAAATAGGTAATCAAATAATTTTCATTCTTTGATTTACCAACGGATGAGGTGGGATCTATTGACGGTCAATAACTCGGTATTTTGGGAGTAAGATTATTTGATTATCAGTATTTATGAGAGAAACAATATGAAATTTGTAGGAAATGTCCCCTTGATATGTTTCGCTACTTGGATATTGAAGACACTGGCCAGGGCATGTAATCCATTAGAGAAACTATCATAGTCAAGGGAATAAATAATTGATTGGGTAACAGAAAACTTGTCAATCAATTATAGACGTTCTACAAAGGGGTGATGCATATACATGTTATATATGTTATTAATCTTGGAGTTCAAGTTCGGGCTTTTAGTGGAGTAGCACTGAATTAGATAATCATTTGTTGATTATCAGAAGCATTGATTAATAACAGCTGGTAGATCCCTAGGCTAGCTCAAGATAAGGGATGGAGAAATTTTAGTTGATGACGACTTGTGAGTTACATGGTCTTGGGCTTTAGGCTCAAGTTTGTACTCAAGAGCAAGTGGAAGTTGTTGGATTTTTTGCTCTTTCACTAAAGCCCAATAGGGCCTAGTGTGTAAGAAGAGCTCAAGAAACCTAGAGCCTGTTACACCTTAGGGTTAGGTTTTCTAGGAACCCACATATATTCTACACTTAACGCTTTCTAAAGTGAGAGAGTTGTCACAGAGGCTGAGGCAAAGTCATCTCCTGGTAATGAGAAAGTGGCCACACACTATCCCCTTTCCCCTTGAGAGATAGTCTGGAAGGTCTGCCATCAACCGACTATAAGAAGATCAAAAGTACGATGACGCAAGGATTCTAAGGCGTGGGAGATCATCAAATATCAGCACTCCGAGAGGTAGTATTCCTTATGTGTTTATGAAACGATGACTTTAAAGTCGTATATATATTTACGACTTTAAAGTCATATAGTTTTGTTTTGTTTTTTTTGCTATCCGCACTGCAACTATTTTAAAGTCATTTTATTTTTTTGTTATCCGCACCCCCTCCCCAACGACTTTAAAGTCGTGACATTGCTTATGACTTTTAAGTATGTACAGTTAACAATTACTAAATGCACCTCAATATTTGATAAGTTTATCCGTAAAATTATAAAATTATTTTTGCTATTTTTTTCCTTTTTTTTTCAATTTTTCCATTTTTTTTTCCTTTTTTTATTTTTTTTCTTTTTTTCTTTTTTATTAGGAGTTGTGTGGAGCTACACGACTTTGAAGTCGTGTGATGCACAACGACTTCCCTTTTTTTCTTTTTAATTTAATTATTCATTTTTTTATTTTTTAAACAATGTTAAATGGTTTTTAAAATTGCATATTTTTTAAAATAAATTAACTAAAAATTTTAAATTTTGTTTAAGAATAAAAATTTGTAATTTCCTACTCAATATATAAACAAATTTATTTGTCTTTTCAAATTACTCAAATAATTAAAAAAATATATTAAACTAATAACAACATTTTTTAAATTATATTAAATTACTCAAATAATAAAAAATTAAACTAATAACAATGTTTTTTAAATTATTTCTTTTAAATTATATTAAATAAAATAAATAATGACAGAGAAAAAACTATTTAATTAATTTGAAAAAATTTAATGAAATTGTGGGATTTGGTATGACTTTAAAGTCGTAAATTACGACTTCCGTTTTCGTTTAATTAAAAATAGTTAAAAAAAAATAAAAGAATATGGGAGAAACAAATTTTCTGGTGCAAAGTCGTGCCAGTTGGTACGACTTACCCCTTTTACGGAATTAAAAAACTTTTATCCCAAAACATAATTAAGTTAAATTTTTAAACCCCTTTGATAAAAAAAAAGTCCCACAAGTGAACCCATTGTTGAATAGAGCTGTGCTTAGGGCTGTGGTTTCTAGCCTACAACCTTCCTGATAGAGATCATCATAGCCACAAGCACCCTCTGCATGTCATATTACAAAAATTGAACTAAGAGTTTAATAATCATGCATTATTTTATAATGTCAATCAATTACAAATTATGATAGATGTGATTTTTAACTAACTTTTGTTAAAATCAACTAATTTATTATATACGAAGATTTCTATGCATAGACTATTTTCTTATTAAATAATACAGCTTTGTTTTAAACCAATAGTTAATATTTATAATCTTAAAATCATAATAATTGAGGAATGAATACCTTTAAAGAATATTATTCATTACAAAATATTATTAGTGTTGACTAAATATAAATAGTTTTTAATGATCATGATTATATACATACACATGAACGTATTAAGCAAAAACTTTTTTATTATAAGAAATTAGAACTATAAATTTGGACCATATAATTATATATAGATGATCAAATTTTAAAGTTAGTGATCATGTAATCACTTAAAAAATGATAGACATTTTTCTTTTAATCCTAATCATTTAATTATGATTTAGTGGTCTATATTTATAATTAATATTATTCAAAATAAAAAAAATTATATTTAATACACTCCACATACATACATACAACTTTAAGAAAATATGAGAGAGGGTTTTGAGGAGAAGATTAACGCTGTCATAACTAAGCTACGCCTCTTATTGAAAACAATTCCGTTTTTGTATTTTAACCTTACGTTAGTTACAGTCATAAAAAAATATTGTTGGAAAAAAGATACCAATTTTCTTTTCTAAGAACTGTTATAAATGATCTTGCACAAACAAAATACTTTATGCACAAACAATAATTATGTAAGCAACACAACACAATTTTTAACATAGAAAACATTTTCAATGTGAGAAGTAAAAATCATGGGACCGATCTCGGAGTTCATCCAAATTCTTCATTATCAATAAAATGAGATTAAAAGGATTTCAGCAACCATTACAATTAACAAACAACTTCAACAAAAGTTGTACCAAACCATCACAAGAGGTAAACATATAAAATAGGCTTTTATACGAATTTAATTCCTACCACCAGAAATAACAACAAACAAATCCCAACAGTCAAATTGACATATTGCAAGAGAAGAACTCACTGACTAAATTTTAGGACAATCAACGGTTGCACAAAGAGATAACCCTTTTCTCAATATCACTGTCCGAAACAAGACAGAACAGAGCAGAAATTCTGATAACCTCTGTTTGCAGTTGAAACACTCCCTCTTGAAAACACTTCAACGAATGATCCTAACGGTCATAATGTAGAAACAGACTTTATTAACCATTCCGAAAAGTTTGAACGCGATCCAACGGTTAATATGAGAGAAATGTCCCTCGCAATACCGCTGCCTGCTTCAGAAAATGGATTCAGAACCAGATCGGTTTGGGAATTTCCGGTGATGCTACAAGCTTCTATCTAAGAAACCAACCGTTGGATGTGAACAATGGTGAGTCACGAACTTGTTGCGAAAGTTTCAGCAAGATCTAACGGTTAAACAAGGAAATCGAGAAGATTCAAGAATAACAGTTTCTGTCTTTCTCAACATGCGAATTTGAATGCTCTCTTTCTCCTCTCTTTTTGCTCTTTCTTGTGTTAAAAAATTAACTACTAACCTAAAGAAACCCTAATATTTCCTTATTGGGCTAGACTTGGCTTGGGATTTAAGCCCAACATTAATTACATGTATAAGAAATTCAATTCTAGACAATAAAAAAGAATGTGGATAAACACAATGCTAGAATGTGATTAATCATGAAAATGATAATGGTCATGATTGTGTTTAGATAGAGTAGTAAAGGGGAGTTATATACATACACATGGTGTCTACATCTTGTATGTCACCATAGAAAGTTGCATGGGCTAGATGCCATCCACTTCTTCGATGACGACTGCCATGTGACAAGATTGGTACAAAGAGAACCATTAAAAAGGCCAAAGGAGCCAAACAGTGAGACCTAGCCATGACCATGACTATTGACTACAAAGCTTAAGGACTTGTTGATGAATAAAGGGTAGTATTTAAATGTGATTGCCTAGGCTTTATGCTGCTCTCAGTTAAGGAAAATCAAAACAAATTAATATGAACATTTAATTCTTAATATTTGGTCACAATGATTTTAATACCCGATAAGGTAACTTAGTTTTTATTTATATAAATAAATTATTGGAGATAAACATTTATGTCCAAGATTCAATCCATCATGTTATTAACTTTAGTAAAAAATTGTTCTTTATTTTATTATTATATTTATTATTTTATTAAATTGTTAATTTGATAAGTCCTTGATAAAAATTAGAAATTTGTTATCATGATAGAGATTGTGATAATGAGAAACAAGTCATTTATAATTTTAATATAAATTGTTCTTGATCGTAGGATTATTGTGAATATGATATTGATAATTCGGATTGATCAATATATATGTAATGATCTATTGGATAAAGATTAATAGATCTTATTTATTAAATTGCATATATAGATGATATACATGTGGATGTCATCATTGAATTGACTGACTTGAGAATCATAGTAGTTAATATTACCTTGATATGTCAATAGGAAGTTCTTAAGAAAAAATATAATAGTTTCCTTTGACATGATCTTATCATAGTAATTAACAAGTTATTTATTATGTTTTAATTTCTGACACCTAATGTCTTAGGACACTAGTTGAATGAATATTGGATATGATTAAATACTTGTAGAATTAATGATTAATCAAGAAGGAATCTATCAACTATAGGTAATGAGTTTGAGCTCTATAATAAATTAAGACCTTAGCCAAAAAGAAGAAAAAAGTTTTTTAAGTCATTCATTGATTAAATGTCTTATTAAAGTTTGACAATAATACTATATTTTAGAATTAACCTTGAACTGTAAATTATGGAAGAAAATATTACATTATTCTTCTATTGGTTCTTGAGGGTAAAGATGTTACCGATTTAGTATTCAACCTATTTGGTCACACACATAGACGAGTGTTCTAATCTTTACAAAAGAAAATAATTTATTTGATAATTAAATTAGAGAATTTAATTTAATCAAATAAATATTTTAGTGAGATATTATTATATTTTTTGTTAGCACCAAGAATATAATCAATATAAACAAAGAATATTATTTTATAAATGTGAAAGTTATCCATAAAATAAAAATAAAATTCTATTGCTACATATTATGATCAGATAATGTGATTACTTATGGTAATTAATCATGTGATTATTTGATAATTATCTTTATCTTATTTCATAAAGCTTCTTAAGATAAAAAGATACGAGATAGTTTTTATTTTTAAATATAAAGAAAAAGATATGAAATTATTTTAAATAAAATACCTCTTTTTTTTAAGACTCAAATTCATATCTCGTTAACATTATAAATAGAAACATATACCGAAAGCAAAGTACACCACGAAAAAAAAAAATAGAAAAGTTCAAGCCTAGTTTTAGACCTGAAAAATAGAAAAAGAGTTTGTTCTTTAGAGTTTTATTCATCAAAGAGTTGATAACAAATATTGGTCTCGGTTTGAATACACGTAGAGTTTTCACATAAAATAAAAATAAAAATTCATAAAATTCAAACTATACCTTTCTCTTTTGAGTTTAATTAAAATGAATATTTTTTTGTGAGCTAATTAAAATAAATATATTGTGTAAAACAATTACATTATTACTGGCTTAATTATTAATTTGATCCCCAAATTATTTTAAATTATTCAATTTGGTCTCTAAATTCTTAGAACATTAAGTTTGGTTCCCAAATTTTTAGAATATTCAAATTGATTCTCAAGTATTTTAAAATGAACCAATTTGATTTCCAAGTTATTAAAAAATTAGAGACCAAATTGATTCATTTTTAAGAATTTGATAACCAAATTGAATCTTTTAACAATTTAGAGATCAAATTGATTCGTTTTTAAGAATTTAAGGATCAAATTGAATCTTTAAAAAATTTGGAGACCAAATTGAACTATTTAAAATAATTTAAAAACCAATTGATAAGTAAGTCATTATTATTCGAAGTATGATGAAAATTATATATTTTATAATAATTACATTTTTAAAAATTATATTTTAAGATACTTTTCAATTAATTAATTAATAATGTATAAAATTTAGAGAGAGAAAGTCTAATTTTTAAAATTATGGTATAATTATTTTTTTTTGTTTTTTCAAATAATACTAAAAAATTATTATATAAAAAATGCTAAATTTTATACATTAGAAATAACAATGACATTTCCTTGATGCACTGATGATACAGGAGTTATGGATTAAGCATATATTTTTTTATATCACAAGTTCAATTAATTAATGACACTAATATGTTAAAGCAATTCGATGTGATTAATGACATTTTAAGAATAATCAACTCCCATGATGAATAAAATTTAAAATAATATTGGATATTATTTAGTATATACTCTCTCTATTTCTTTTTAATTGTCTATTTTTTAAAAAAATGTTCTTATTTATCTATTTTCCGTAAAGTATAAGATTATATTAATTACTCTTTTATTAATTATACTGTTATTTATCAATTAATCTTTAATTAATTTACATATGTATTTATTGTCGAGTGAAAAGAAAAAAGAGATAAAATAGAAAATTTTACAACTATTTTACAAGGATTAAAAAAAATCTGTGGGTTATTATCATAATTTTGCAACAAACTTAGAAAAGAGAGCATTCTTCATTATAGACAAATTCATCTGCAGTTTCTAATATATTTGGCATATTTAAGAACATTTCAAATGTGGGGATGACGAAAGCCGTTAAAGTTTATACTGATAGACACTCTATAATATAAGTGTGTTTTGGACTTCTCTTTAGGATTTGGCCATCATACTATAGACCCAATGAATTTGTACTGTTGCGAACTCGGCAAGTATACTGTTTGTTTCAAGTAATACAGTGATAAATAAAATATCGTTCCCACGAGGATTAGTGCACCGATTCAATTATAACTTAAATCTAAAAGTTGGATGTAAAATATATGGATTGATTGTTTGAACAAGTAAAAGTATGACAATGTTGAAAACATAAACTAAGCTATGAGCAATAAATGAAGTTGTAACAATATAAACGAAGCGTAGCCAGGGCACCCACACTCGATGTTATCTCCCAAATGGTCCGTATTGCGTACTACGTGCACTTAGTTAGGCTACTTAGCAAATATGCGCATCTAAGTTCAGTTGTTCAATAATTCCTTAGTGAAACAACCCTTTAACCCACTTGAAAGTCCTAATCCCTTAGTCACCTTCCTAGGGTTAAGCATTAAGCAACACAATAAATAAACTACCCACATACATTCCCATTCCTAGGTAATGTAAAGCAAGCTACCACACTTAGTTCCAAGACTAAAGCCCCAACATTCCTATTGTGAACCCTAGCTCTTAAACCTTTAATAGATTGATCAAGTCTAAGAAATAGATGTAAACATTCAAGCAAAGTGCAGTAAAATAGCTTTAGATAAATGAATAGTAGCATTCAATACATCCTAAATGGAATTTACATCAAGTGTTTGGCCCTAGCTACAAAATAAAACTAGCCAAACCTAATCATGGCTGGCCTTGGTACAGCAAAAAGAAGCAAGCCCAGCTGATACACAAGCAAAGAGAAGGAAGAGAAGAAGGAAGGCACCCCACTTTCTCTCACAATCCCCAAACCCTAGCTAAGCTTCCAAGCTCTCTTTCTTTCTCTTCTTTGGTGAAATTTCGTGCCAAAAGTCCCTCCTTCAGAAGTTGGTTCTTGCATTTATACTTGGGAAGGTGAAATCCCAAGTTTGCCCTTGACAGCACTTGAATTCTGCATAATTTAAGTCCCACGCGGATCGCGTGGGAGTTGGCGCTGTTAGCGCTGAAGGTGGCGCGGATGGCGTGGCTATGGCGCTGGTCGCGTGGGTTGGAGCTGGACTTCACCCTTCAACTGTGGCGCGGATGGCGCCACACTCCACGCAGTTGGCGCCAATTTCCAGAGGAATTTCATTTTGGAGAGTAGTATTGGTGCGGATCGCGCTGCCCTTGGCGCTGGTCGCGCCGGATTCCAGAGGAAATGTATTTTCCAGGTGCTTATCCGCGCGGCTGGTGCGGTATCTGACGCGGATCGCGTCAGTAAAGAAATCATGGCGCTGATAGCGCGGTTTCTGGCGCGAGTCGCGCCAGAGGTCTGTTTCTGCTTCCTCAGGACTTCTCTGGCTCTTTTCACCTGTTGACTGCTCAAAATTGATTAAACACATCATCAAGGCAATTGTGTCAACATTTATGCATATTAGAAGCTTTTATCATTCATTCTCATGCATTTTATGATCTAATTACGCTTGGAAAACACTTATGCTAGACGCATATCATGTACCAAGATCATGATCCAAATTTTAGTGATAGCAACTTTGTTATGATATCAATGAGGCAGTTAAAGATCCAGCATAAACTGATTTGAGCATCAGATTCATCCTTGCAAATACAACACCGAAGTTTGTTCAACACGTGTTCAAGGATACTCTGCTTGAATATTCTCTCATCAAAGACTGATCCTAAACATACTGCAATATGTGTGTGTATTTCAAAAACATTTTGTGTCAATGTAATTTAATTTCTCTAAACTACTTAAAATCCAAGTAATTCAAATCTACTTAAAAGTTAAGCCAAACAGGCACTGAAGGCCATTTCGAATATCATCAAAATGTCTTTAAAATTAAACTCACTAAGTTGTCATCTATGCCAGTGGAAATGAAGAATGAGTTACGTAAGTTTTGATCTGGGCCTGCATGATAACCTACTTGGTTTCGCTTTTGTTACTCAGAAATTGACGAGGATATATTTTCTGTTGTTTCGCTTGTTTTTCTTTCTGGTTTGGCTTTTTTTTCTTTTCATTTTTATAAAAAATAAGATACCTAACTCTACAACTCCACCACACTTGTATCCAAGTTCCCTTTTGTAGTTTTGCTGATATTGACGCTTCAATCATTTTAAACACTTACCAAACCAAAGCCAAAAAGAGAAGAATGTGCAATTAAATTAGGTCTTCACTGTGAATTGATGGTTCTTTGGAAGACAAGATCAAATTGATAAGTATTCAATCTTTCAAACACTGTACAACAAGACAAAAAAGCCAAAAAAAAAAAAAAAATAGAGAGAAGAAAGAATGTGCAACTAAATTTGTTGCCTGCATACAAAAATAAAGATTATTCACAGAAACGGGGCGGGGGCAAGGGGATGTGAAAAGAATATTATTCACTTCACAATTCACATCAACAAATAATCTTTTGGTGGAAACTTAGTTAAGGCAGGAGGAGGAGTACGGGCTCATATCGTTCCATGATGATAAGCTGCACTTGATCTTCTTATGATTATGAAACTTGGGTTCTCTAGGTATAGTTGGACTCTTCATTGACCTTTGAGCATACAAAAAAAACTTGTGATACAGACGTTCTATAAAGAGAAGCAAGAGCAACTTTAAATCAATCCTTACCTCATTGGAATAAAAGGTCTATCAAAATATGGCATGGGTTGTGCTTTTGGTACTAGTTCCTTCCTCAACCTTCTTAGTTCTTCTTCTTCTGCCAACTTACATTGGAGTAACATACAGGAGATCAGTGTTTAATAAAAGGAAGCATGAATAAAAGCAAAGCAGGAACATCTGTGGATATTAACAGTGCACCTTCTGTTGTCTCTCCCTTTCCAATTTGTATTGCTCTATTAAGCTCAATTTTTCTTGCACCTGCATGATTCAACAATCATCAAATCTTGTTTCCATTTCCTACAATCCATGTCTTCTTCCAAAAATGAAAGATAACTCAATTGAGATTTGACTAGTCTACAAATTTAGCTGTTAAAATTATCCCTAGGACCTTACAACACAAGTCCTTGAGTAAAACCTAAGAAAACGATGCCACAAGTATACAAAAGATAACTCAATTGAGATTGCCTAGTGTATCATGAATTCAGCTGTTAAAATTGTCCCTAGGACGTTAAAATACAAGTACTTGGGCAAAACTAGCAAAAACAACGTCACAATACAAGACATAATATGAAAAAACATGTACAACAATAATGAGAAAAAGAAAAACGGCTGAATGAGATGTGAAAGAGGCACCTGATGGTCAAACCCAGCACGATCTAATGCCCGCACATCACTGTGAAGCTTCAGGTCAACAGGCCTTGTGATATCTTTCACCGGAGGCTTAACCAAGCACTGAAATAGTATCACCAACCAAAGAGTGCCAAAGTAATTAGTTATAGCAATTGCAAGCAAAACCACATGTGATCAAATATGGCATTGGATTAATGAGTTTAAGTGTTTTGGAACACAAACAGTAGCACTGAAATAGTAGCGCCAAAGAATGCCTAGTAATCAACTATAGCATTTGTAAACATATAGACATGGGATCAAATATATCATTGGATTAAAGAGTTTTTTAGTTTTGGAGCACAAAAAACATAATAGCACGGAAACAGTATAACTAAAGAATGCCTAGTAATCAATTATAGTAATCACATGGGATCAAATAAGTCATTAGATAAACGAGTTTGTGTTTTGGAGCACAAACATAGTAGCACCGAAATAGTAGCTCCAAAGAATGTCCTAGTAATCAACCATAGCAATTGCAAACATAACCACATGGGACAAAATATGTCATTGGATTAACGAGTTTTGGACCACAAACAATCAAACATAGTGTTATGCAACAGAGAAAAAAAAATGACTTTCAATCCATAACAAAACAAACTTTACCTCTGGTTCATCTGTTGTCCAAGGAAGACCCTGTGCAACAGGTATCCTTTGCTTCTCTTCTACTGCTGCCATCTCTTGTATCTTCTTTACAAATTCTTCTTCTTTTAACTTGCCCCTTTGCTGCAGTAGTATTCCATCAAAAATGTTACTATCCAAATTATTTGGAAAAAATTTATAAAAAAAATGAACTTTAAAAATGACCAATCAATCAGTTGCCAGCAATTACCTCAGTTCTTAGCTTGAATGGCTTCTGGCTAGTGACTTTCTGCTGCTTCTTTTTCAACCTTCTTCTCCCAAAAGTACTTGATGATTCCAGGCTCTGAAATAAATCATTCAATTAAAATCAATACTCTGATTGATGAACATTATTCAAACCATTGACCATTCTGAACTTATTCTAATAAAAAAAAAAAAACTTTTACTCAAGTCTTACATTTCTCCTGCTTCTTCGACCCCCGGTAGAAGTCCTGCTAGACACACTGCAAAACATAGAAAGTTAGCAAACATCAACACATCACTGAAATTAACACTAGAAAGGGATCAACGAAAATCAAACATGAATACGTTTTGGATCTTAATTTATGTTCAAAACAACTTAATTAATAATTACAAAAAGTAAATAGTCTACTCGTTGACAATTCAATTACAATTTACAATCCACCAGTAAGTTTACTGACTTTTACAAAAACTATCTGAGTCATACCAATGATGATTTTTAATCTGTTGATAATGTTAAATAAAACAAAACTTAGATGCTGTTTCTTAAGTACTCACTAATCTAGTTGGGGTACTTCTCCAATTAGAATTGGTGTTTCACATCACTAATTTGTATAATAAAGATTTGCATTGAAGTTATTACCACAAGTTAGCTAGTTGAAACTCCAATTCTAAAAACTAATAATAATAGTAAGTAACTGTAAGTAAGTTTTGTTCATCAAAATAACATAAGAAAAAAGAAGATAAAAAGTTGTTTTTCTTTTCTCTCTCAAAAGTGAATCCAAACCTTGCACGGCTGCTATCCCACGAAGACGAAACCAATGCCCCAGGATCCAAGCCGAGGTTTTGCAATGTGAGGACACAATTTGGTGGGCAAAATGAAACCTCAGAATCATGTTGCTGCAACCCTGGCATTGCCAATTTCCCCACCATCTTGTTATCATCCTTCTCTTGATATTTAGATCCCTCCTCCTCATCTTCTTCTTCTTCCTCGGTTTTGGGAATTGAGAGAAGCTTCTCAAATGCCTTCACCAAATGCATAACTTTCCCAGACCCACTTTGTGGAACACTCTTCCTCGATTCTTCCATCAACCCCTCCCTCGATTCTTCTATCAACCTCTCCCTCCTACGCTTCACAACCAAACCATTCCCCAATAATGATTCTCCTTCTTTTTCTTCTTCAACAACCACATGCTCAGTTTCACGCTCAAAACCCCCTTCTTCAACAACACCATCATCGTTGTTCTTGAAGAACTCTTCCTGGGACTTCCTTAGGTTGTTATAAGCCACACAGACACACTTGTGGTTCTTGTTTGCATTTGCACCACTTGCTTTGCACTTGCAAGAGTCAGAAGCACCCGAACCCTCTTCTTCTTCCTTCTTCGTCTCTTTCTTCTTCTTTGCCACCAAGAACTTTCTCTGCCGGATCTTGTTCTGAGGGGAGAAGTACTTGACTTTATTATTAGGGTTCTTTGGTTTCACGAGAGGGGAAGAAGAAGAAGAGGAACAAGAGGGTTTGGAAACAGGGCTTTGTTGTTGTTTGTTGGGGTCGAAATTCTCGAGGTTTTTGGATCGAGACTTACGTGGCGGCGTCGGTGATGATGCTACGGCGGCCATCGGAAAAGTGGGTGTGCTTCGATAGGAGAAAGAAAGAGAAAAAAAGTTTCAGTGATTGTGGTGGTTGTGCAATGAGAGAAAAGAAAAGGGGTTGAGAAAGAGGACAGAAATTTGGAACGTTACTTCAGGCTCCCATTCGTAACGGCTATTTTTTTTCCTGTGTCTTATTTGTCTATTTGCTTTTGTTTATTTAATTTTTTTCCCATATATTTTTTTGACCGTTGAATTTTGATAAACATAAACTACCTCTTATGATTGGGATAGACTGTTGCAAATTGTATATTTATTATTTTCGGATAAAAGGTGGGTTTTTTTTTTTTTTTCAAGCGTGAAAGGTTTTGGCATAACACCATCAAGAACGGCGAATCAAGATGACAAAATTCTCTGTACCAAAAGAAATAGATGACAAAATCCATATATCTTCACTGAAAGAGATATATCTACGGGGAAAAGTTATTTGACGCATAAAATATTACGGAATTAGTATTAGGGTTTGTCTGTTCCTATTTTAATCATTTTCTAAGAAATGAGATTTTTTCTTTTTTGCAATAGTCTTAGAAATAATGGGATTCTTTTAAGGTAGGAATCATGAAAACTATAAAATAATTTTGGTTATTATTTAATTTTTCTTTATATTTATGGACAATTACTAACAAAATTTTGTAATAATATAATTAATTACTATGTAAAAGTTTGTTCTCACCTACAAAAATGGGAAATTTTTATTTTCATCATCAATTAATATTTTTAAAAATGTTTTACGTTTGAGAATTATTTTTATTTTCTTCTACCAATTATAGAAAATTTGTATTCTCATGTTCTTCTCGGTAGTGTTAAAACATTCGTTTTGCCAAATTTGACCTTTAGGAAAAATCTTTATTATTCATATATGAGAAATATGGTAATGTTTAAGGACAAATCTTTATTTTCAGTAAAAAAAAAAAAAGGATTAATCTTTATTGCCTAAAAAAAGGACTACTCATTATATTGCCTTAAAAACAAAAAGGACTAAAATTTTATTCCCATGGACTAGTTAACGGAAAGAGCCTAATCACGTCTTGGACCAATCTTAGAGTAGTTTTACTTGTTTGGGCTTAGGTCTAATCGTTAGTCCATTTGATCTTCATTATGTTTCATCATGGGCCGAAGTCCATAGACTTTTAGAAGATTTTTTTTATAATAGAAGAATTCATGTATTCATTCAAGACTTTACTCTTACTATTATAATAATAATAATAATAATAATAATAATAATAAAGAATTTACTCTTACTCTAAAAAAAATATGGAAACATTTTAAAATTTTATTGAGATTCAGATTAGAGAAAATTAATTGAGTAAATTTTGGTGCAACTTTTACATAGACACGGTATTTTGTTAAAAAAAAAAAACAATAAAAAGTCCTAATTTGACACAAAAACTGCATGTCTTTTACAAATAGCGACATTTTATCAAAGTAGTCATCATATTTTTGTCTAGATTGATTTTTTAAAAGAATCAAAATTTAGACAAATCGAAAGGCAACTAAGGAATATAATACATTATTATTATTTTTTTCCTTAACATTATATTGTTTTGCTTTTTATTTTTTTAATTGATAGACATGTGAGAAATGCGTGATTTCCTTGAGACGTCTAGGACAATCTAAGGAATATATTTTTTTCCCTTTCAATATAAAATTGAAATTGTTAAATCTTTCTCTTTTATAGCTTCAAATTTACTCAATATGTATTTATTTGCTAACTGCTGAAGCAAAGTCCATTCTTAGTTTTGAAGCCTGGGCAATCTGCTTTGATGAAAAAGCAGTACAATTATGGTGATTTGGTCAATGCATTAGCGCACACGAAAACCCAGCTCCCATGATCATTGTCAAGTGTCAATAATGATATTTTGAATTCCATCTTTAAAAAAACATTAATTTCTAATAATAATTAAAAATTATAGAGAAATTACGACGTTTTCAAATTCGCACTAATTTTATAGAGAGAGAAAAACGTTGTTTCATAAATAAAAAAGAAAATCTAATTGTAATTTGTAATAACAAAAAAAAAAAAAATCTAATGAGGATATACTAAAATTTTGGAGAGAATTAATCTCGCCTAACTCAACTCAAATTAGTTGAATTTCAGTGTAATATTCAAATGTCAATGGTCTTAACACCATAAAATGTCAATGATATTAAATTAAAAAAAAAAAGGAAATGATATTTTACTATAATTTGATTTTTTTTTTTTTTTTGCTGAAATTCGTTAAACTTGGCATGTCTTTCTTTTTTCTTTTTCATGACATAAAAAAGAAAACCAAATCCTTATTATATTCGAACTGCGAAGCACAATGACAAAATCCAACCATTAGAAACAAAGGGATGCAAGGGCCTTTGGCCCTCCTCCTCATTAAAAGAGAAAAAAAGAAAGGAAAGAAACAAGGATGGAATACCAAAACTGAAATGAGACGATTACTTTTTGGAAGCTTGTTTTCTGTGAATGTAACTATTAAATATATTTTTTATCAAACAATTTTTAATATATTATGCCTTATTTTGTAAGAAAATATGCATGTACTTTATATTGTTAATCTAGACGTGAGAGAAAAGTTAGAACTTAAATTGTGGCAGATCGTGAACTTTAAACACTACGAGAAGTGAAATGTAGGATGAAAGACAAAATCAAGGGCGTTGAAAAATTCATTTAAACCACACTGAATCATTACCATGCGTGAATCCGACTTGAAATTATTTCCACTTTTAAGTGTCGAATTTATTGAATACTTGGAGGGAGGTTTGATCGCCTGAAATAATCTTTAAAAAAAATTATCACTTAATGTTCTAATATTAGTTATTAGTTTATGTTAATAGAGGAATTTGAAGTCACAATTTTTTTCTCCTTTTTATAGTACTAACTTCATCATCAAATCACCTTTATAATCCCTAGTGATCCTAAAAATACATGTGACCTAAAGAAGAAAAAAAAACTTTACCAACCAAACCACTAAATTAATTTCAAAGTATGCACATTAATTAAATTGTTAATAAAAACATTTTAAATTTGCCATATTTTATTCTGTTCAGTTTTATCTTAGGCTTCACGTCAAATTGAATTGCAAAAATATTAAATTTATATTATTTTCTTATTTCATCTTCAAATAAATTTGAAATCATTTCAATTTTTTGTTTATAATTTATACCAAGTTGTGATTTATAATGAGATATAATTTTTTTGGTTATTTATCTAATGAGTGTTGTTTATTAAATGAAAAATTAGGCAAGAGAAGAATTTATGTATTAGTTCAAGACTTTACTCTTAATCTAATTAATGAAATTTCATTTATGTTCAACCAAAAAATTAAAGAGTTTTTTTTTTTGTCTGAGTCCAAAAAAAAAATTAGAGTCATCCCTTGAAAAATACTACATAAAGCAAAAACTGAAATAATCAATTCAATCAAAACTTTAAAAAGAATTAGGTTAGATTAGTTCGAAATTAATATTTTTATCTAACAAATCTAAATTAACCTTATGGATTTTTTTAAAGTTAGTTTTTTTCTTCAAAGTCAATTCAAATTAATTTATAAACACCCTTGACGTAGACTACCTTTCGATTTTTTTTCTCTCCCTCCTCACTTAGTACTTAGTACCTTTTATTTTTGACGATCTATTAGTACCTTATACCTAAAGTTCTTATGGTCTTTTTATAATCCATTGTATAATCCAAAATATTTACTTCAATCGCACATTATTTACATCTGATGCATATTTCTTCCATTCCCTTGCACGTGGTACAACTAATAGAATGAGGCCACGACGGGAATTTCTTAATTTATAACTTAAACACTCACTTATATTCTCAATAGACGAGAAAAGTTAGCTACAAATCTAAGCGTGAACCAAAACGAAGAAAGAAAAAAAATTAAAAAGAAACATATATATATATATATATATATATATATTATTATCTTCCATTAAAATTATAATTAACCATGAATATATTATAGTGACAGGTGATGACAATGCGCAGCTTCTAGTTTACTCACTCACAGAATAAGGAATGGAGGCAAAACGCGTGGAACGCGCGAATAAGCTGTAAACTCCTCTCTGCCAGTTGCGTTAGAAGGAAAACCATGAACTCATGGTCAATTGGTCATTTCTGTAAATTTCAGGGGTGTAATGAATGGGCAAACTGGAATATATCCAAACCAATTTAAATAATTTGGAATTGATAATCTTTGTATTTGAAACATACTTGAACCAATCAAATCTCCTATTGAGTTTTTGGGTTGGATCATAAGTTTTTGATTCGTTAATTTATATCAATTATTATTATTATTAATATATGTAATATATAATATATATTTTTAAATTTTAAAAAAATCAAATCCTATTGACGATTAATTACATAAATTTATCTACTTGAATTGAGTAAGTATCAACACATATTTGATCATTAGGATCAAAAGTGACAAATGTCTTATTAATTGAAGTCACTTTAAATGAACTTCTACAAATATTTCACATCTATTTATAAAGAGTAGATTTAATAATGTTGGTTTTGGTAGAAAAAAGTATATAAAATTCATCATGATTATAAATATTGAAACCCTTTATCTTAAATATGATAATATGTTTAATTTTTGATTTCCTTGGATAGATAGGAGTAAGTGGAGTGAAGTGGGTGTGGCACCATCACAAAATTTTCTTTTTAATAAAAATCTAACAATAAATAATTGTATTTGATTCATTTAATAAAAAAAATTAGCTTATAAAAAATATCACATTAAAAAGATAGTTTGATACATTGAATCAATCAAATCCAAATCATTTACAAATGGGTTCATTTGGATTGAATTTCATTTTTTTCTTAAAAAATTAACCCAAACCAATTCGTTCAAATTTGATTGGGTTGAATTATGAGTTTGACCAAATTCAACCCTAACCGACCTATTAATACTCCTATTACCAATTTTATCCTGTCCCATAACCAAAAATTTAAAATTGATTTTTTTACGGCAAAAATTCAAATTGATTTAAAACTTATTAATTTGATCCTTTGAATTTATTAAACTATTTTTATCTTAAGATTTCTTCTCAATTAGAATATTTAAACCAATACCAGTGTATCTGTAATTTCATCATTTCAAGAAATTAAGTTAATGATTAAAATACTTATCTAAAAAATTAATGGAAACAAGCAATTAACTTTAAAAAATAAAGTGATACAACATATATCAATTTGCCTCCATTGAAAACTTATTTAAGAAATAACATGGCATATATAAGGGATACAATAGGTTTAGATCATTTTTTAAGTAAAAAAAAAAAAGGTTTAGATCGTTTTGTAAATTAAAATTAAATATCTATTTTCAAAAAGAAGTAATTTTCTTAAAATGATCCAAATTGAACATGTGATATCATTCATAGTTAGTATTGCAGGCTTTGTTACGTATAAGGGATATTTTATTTTTTTAATTACCGTTTGGGGGTAGTTTTCAAATTAATTACTAAAAAGGGATAAGTCGTAACATCTGTTACGACTTCCCAGTAAGAATTTTATTTTATTTTTTAATTTTTTAATTTGAAGTCGTAAAATTTTTGATGACTTCAGTATAATTTTTTTTGTAATTTAAGCATAAATTTTTTTACAAAGGAGTCGAAAATATGTTTACGACTTCAAAATCGTAAATATATTTACGACTTCCCAAGTTTTAATTTTTTTTTATTTTTGTTTGATTTATTATTTTTTAATGTTTTTATTTACTGTTGGAAGTCGCAAACTTATTTACGACTTCCACATTTTTAATTTTTTTTTATTCTTAAACTTTTTTATTGCTTTCTTTTTTTAGTTTTTTACATTAATTTAATTAAATAATTTTAAAAAACTTAAGAATTAAATAGATTAATTTATTAAATAGATTAATTTGATTTTTATTTTTAAAAAACTTAGAATTAAATTAAATAATTTTAAAAAACTTAAGAATTAAAAACAAAACTTAAAATAATATTTAAAAACTTATATATTTACTGTTGGAAGTCGTAAGAAAGCTTACGACTTCCACAGTTTTCTTTTTTTTTTTTTAAATTAAGTTTTTTTATTCTTAACTTTTTTTTATTGTTTTTTACATTAATTTAATTAAATAATTTCAAAAACTTAATAATTAAAT